>VCCN01002162.1:8913442-8925905 GCA_006491835.1 Architeuthis dux | reverse complement strand
GATTGCCAATAAACAAGTTCAGCCCCAATGCTAAACCTTACCAACCCTGATACTGCTAGATAATCAAATCCTTATTTCAGCTAACACATACACACTCACTATATCTTATTTTAATAAACTCACACACACTCATTAAGTATATTTAGTATATTTGAGCTACATTTAGATATAAAAATTAACACTTCACACAGTTTAGTCTTAACAAAAATTTAAAATATTTATATTTGACTTTGTTATTACGTTACCAAACAGACAGACTCCAATAGACATATTAAACACTTGAGAAATAAACACTCAGCTTTCAAGATATCGCATCGGAATCTCTACTATTTAAAACAATTAATATCCACTTAATTTAATTATTAATCACTAACACCACCCACAACCTGACATGGACTATATATAACAGACAATTTCTTGTATCTCCATCACTTTTTCTGAAGAAGTCAGAATGAACTGGCGACATGCCAAAATAAACTAAGAAATCTCATTTTTACACATCAGGGTCTTCTGAATTGTCATTTCAATCTAATATATATAATATAATACAGTTTGTGGCAGAAACATTTATAAAACATAATAAAATACCTGCAGCAATTATTATAATCATTTTATTTGCATTAGGCAATATTATTTCACACAAATCTATAAAGACATTGACTAAACATCAAACAGCATCTGTTTTATTTAATCATAAATAGCTGCAAACTGTTTTTTCTTTTGTCCAGAATTGGATGGCCAATGAGCTATTGATTTTTTTCAAATAAAGAAAACCCTAAGGCAGATATATTTTTTGCAGCAGGAAAGATTATACAGGTATACATTGATTAGTGTGGTCAATTCATTCCAAGATTTTCCATACTGTTTAAAACCACAAGTTCAATGTTTTATTATAATTTAATGTGTTTTTTTTACAGCTTGTACTTAGTTACATTAATTTGTACAGTAATACTTTAACCAGGTTACAGTATTTTTGTCTAAATCACTTTAGCAAATATCAGTTTTGTCTAAATCACTTTGGTCTAAAATCACTTTTGCCACCACAATATCTCCAAAAGTTCTCAATGAATTTCAATTACATTTTGTCGAATGGTGGGCTATTGGCTAAGAAAGAATTGATGAAATTTTAGGGTGGATCCATGGATTTTTTATGATCAAGAGGAAAAGATTCCAGGATCCTTCCCAAAATTTAATAAAAAAATATCTCTCAATCGAAAGAAATCCCTGGCCAAACATTCAATAAAATATCATTGAAATTCATTGAGAACTTTTGGAGATATTGTTGGGACAAAAATGATTTTAGACAAAAGTGACTTAGACAAAACTGATATTTGCTAAAGCAATGTAGATGAAAGTGCTGTACCTCACTTTAACCATACAACATCAAAACCAGAACTGATCAAAACCATACAATTCAAGGTATTGCTGTACCCCAAATTTCATAATTCTTCCTTAGCCCATGGCCAACAACCATACTACATCAAAACCAGGGTATTGCTGTACTCTAAATGATCCTAACCGGGTGCTCTATTATTGTTGCCTCATGCCAAACCAAACAAAGATTGCAAATACTATGGGAATTAAAGATGAATGAAACAACAACAGATCAATACTTGCAAACATTCAAAAAGACTAAATGTTTTTGTGGTTCTATGGACAAAGATCAAAACACCTATTTTATGCGTCATAAAATTTACACCATCTCTTGCTGAATGACTCAATATTTACAATGTAGCGAATCACTGAACTTTGAAGTTTTATGTTAATCTATATCTAACACTATCCTATTGATGCTATGAACCAGCATTTATTAGGGTAACAAAAAATGCTGGAAAGGGTTTTTTCTCTGCAAGATAGGAGGTGTATCTGGAAAGTATTCAGCCATTTTGAATATCTCCAGAACTGGTTGCGTGGCCTTGATGTAACTTGGCAACTAATCAGAGGGGGTCTTACTGCTCATTCATAAACAGAAACTCTTCTGTGGGGTTACTAAGTCGGTAGAGAAGCCATTGGGTACTGTATTATTGTCATATTCAAAATGACCATGCCTGCTCATTCTTCGCATCTTGTGCAGGTTTTTTGGGGGCAAAACGGCACATCACCCAGATTTGTCAGTCCCCTTACAGTCCAGATTTAGCTCCCAGTGACTTCTGGCTTTTCCTAAAGAGATTTCAGACCGTGGACGAGATTAAGGGGAATGTGATGACGCAACTAATGACAATCTCAAAAGAGGACTTTGCAGACTGTTTTGAAAAGTGGAAGGGACACTGGGATAAGTTTTTGAGGTCCCAAGGGGAGTACTTTGAAGGGGACTAAGGAGCCATTGCCTTAAGTAGGCTATTTTTTCGTAAATATTTAATGGCTGAATACTTTCCGGACAGACCTTGTATGCAGTGGTTCTTGACCTTTTTTGCCCCTTGCCCACCCAACAGCTCAAAACGTTTGATGTCCCTCTTGCTATAAAACAAAAAGTATTTTAATTATATATCATGTGGCAAAAAGAACCACATCTGATAAGCTTTCGCATCATTAAATTCTTGGCCTTCAGCCAAATCTTTCAGTTTTGCACTTTGATTAATTCCCCATTACTGTAATAAATCAAATTTGGTGTTGAAAGATATAATAACATAATCTTCATACCCAAATTCCAAATTGCCCCTCGATATATTCAAATTGCCCCCTTGGGAGGCATGCATCCAAAATTCAGAATGAATGCTTTAGAGGGACCTGCCTTGTGGCTGAGATAGTTGTGTATTTCTCACTGATGACATAGGTAGGTAGAAAACCCAGTATTAAAAATCTAACACAAGCAGGCCCTCCCCACTAGAAAGATTGGCACAACACAATGTTCAACCCTCATTTCTTCTTACTTTTGCTTTGTACCATAATAAGCTAAGCCTAGTTAATAGGTATCCTCTAGTTACTGACTCTCAGTGTAATTTCGTAATGAACAAATGCGATCACTTAACCAACAGTCCATATTGACAATTAAGTGGGTATGAAAAGGAAATCAAGTTTTTTTTTTTTTAAAAGCATCAGGTTTGGGAAAAGATATGAACTAAATGCAGCATTTGAATACGGTATAAACAGTTCTAAATTTTAATAGAGTTACAAAAGATTTCCGCATAAACATGAATGATTTCACGTAAAGGTAATTGAATAGTACAACTCAGATTGGCTTATCTACAGACAGACACATGTTGGTTTCCAGTTGCAACTACTAAATGTGGCAATGGTTAGCATACCCTCCCTATTGGCCTTTGGGCTCAGATCCAAGTGGAATATCTGATCCCGTTTGGTCATTAGTGCAGTAAGAGGGTTAGAGTTAGGATTAATCCTTAATGCCTGAGTTATGCTTAAAGGCAAGTGCTGAGGGAAATTGACAATTTTGATCATCATCCACATGTACGTGTGTGGGGTCCCCATTAAACCTGACCTTGTGTTTGGGGGAGTTGATTAAATACCCTAAACAAGCAGACCGTTATGACAGTGTCAAATTAGGGATAAGAAATCTATCTGCCTGCCGTTGGCTTTGGTCACCAAGTTTCCACAGTTTTGGACCTGAGTCTGTGTCGTGTCCAAAGCCACAACTCTTTCCTGCTATTTAATTTGAAGCTGAATAACATATCAACTGGAAACAGTGTATAAAGACTACAAAAATAGACGAAGATGGTTGTAAAAGATAAAACGCTAAATAATGGACCAAACAAAACTTAAAACTTCTGAGGAAAAAGATTTGTTATCATTTATCTCCAACACCCATTGAACCATTTTAACATCTCATAAACTGTTTCATAAACTGATGAAAGCTAGGATGATTTGATATTATACGAGATTAGGAATCACCAAACTATGTACTTAAAAACATTAATGGAAAGACCAGTTATGCTCATGTATAAATAATACCAGGTCACCTCAGCTTAGTCTGGCACAAGGCCAAATTAGTGGAGCATCCCATACGATTTAACTCATTACATTCATAAACTGGTCTTTTAGAGGAGCTTGGTAACCATTACTCTATGGCAGGTACCATTTAATTTACTTAGCTTAGTCTAGCACAAGGCCACTGTAATGAGAATTAAACTCACTACACTAACAAAATGGGTTGTGAGATGAGCTTGCAAACATTACAGGAGGCACCCACTTCTAAGGCAACAAATCTCAATGAAATCCTCAAAAGAAGAAGAAATCAAAGGAAGAATCACCCTAGGATGGTGGGCTTTTGGTAGAGCAAGCTCAACATTCAAGAACAAAAAGATCCCATTAGTTTTTAAAAGAAGGGTCTACAACTAATGTATCCTCCCGATAGTCACCTATGGAACTGAAACATGGAACTTAACCAAAAGATTGGCTCTCAAACTAAGAACCATGCAAAGTGCACAACAGAGGATCATGCTTAACATCACATAGAGAGATCACATGAGAGATAACAGTATATTAGAGAAAAAACAGAGTCAGCGATATTAAAGAATCCATTAGAAAACTCAAATGACAATGGGCAGGCCATGTTGCAAGAATGTCAGACAACCGCTGAACATCATGACTCACAATATGGATCCCCAGACATCATACGCAAATTTGTGGCTGGCAGAAAATAAGATGGGGTGACGATTTAAACAGGTTCAGGAGATATTGGCGCCACAACACCCATGATAGAGAGATCTGGCAAATCTTGGGGAAGGTCTATGGCCAATGATGGACATTAAAAGGCTGTTGATGATGAAACTTAGCTTTGTCTAGCACAGGGCCAACATTGCAGGGTCTCTCATTGGGATGGAACTCACCATACTCATGAACTGGTCTGCGGGATGAGTTTGCTAACCATTTCTATACGGCAGGTGCCATTTTATTTACTAAGCTTACTAAGCTTTACTAAATTTAGCTTAGTCTGGCACAAGGCCAAATATTGGAGAAGTCAGTGAGGATTGAACTCACTAGTGAATTTGTCTGTAAGAGGAGCTTGCAAACAATTACTGTACAGTAAGTACCCATGTTTACCTAAGTTTCTGATAATCATCACATTACTGTAGGTGCACTCGTCACCTGGTTTATAATTCAATAAAAGGTACCATAAACTACTGAGGGAACTAGGTATATGGTAACATGGGTTTTGGGAACTAGGTAAATCGTATTGTCTCCATTAGTAGACATTGAACATGCAAAACCCTGAAAATTGAGAAGTAGATCTACGCCGTACCCTATGTACTCTCCCATTTCCATCTCTGGCAGAGAGTTAAAAGAACTTGATATTAATGTCAGGAGTTATCAAACTTTTATCAGTTCTTCATAACATCTGTTTGTTAATACATTTTGTGAACATTAAGATGTAGATAAGTTTCATCTATTGCACAATCACTAAATGAATCATCCTTTTATGTTAGATACACACACACACACTAGATGCTACGAGAAAGGAATTTGAGCAGATTGATCAGTCTATTTATCTGTCATCATTTACATCAGACATTTCACAGAGCTCTCAGAATTACTCCAATGAGAAATAAAGAATCTCATTTTCTATGAATGTTTTAATTCTCTGGGGAAGACATTTCCCACTTTAAGTTTCTCAAGTTTTGGTGAGTACATATATATGAATGACTTGGCTCCGCGAACAGAGATTGGGAAGGGTTTTCCACGTCTTTTCAGGTCCTAAGTCGGCGGGGCCTCAATGTGAATAGCCCTAAGGTCTGCACAGTGGAGCTTTAAGCTGAAGTGCGATGTGTACATGGCCGACCCCACCCATTAAACCAAGGGTTTGCATGCTATGATCAACCAGGGTGGCATGGATAGCATAAGGTCGTAGGTCTGACAGGAATTTCCTTTTCCTGGCAGATGCAAGCTAGTTATAGGAGTCTGCTACCCCTTTGTGGAAGTATTCCGACGGTATGGCTGACCTGGGTAGTTGAACCACAGGACATGAACACTCCGGCAGCCTGTGCAGATATATATATTGTATATTGATATATTGAAGTGCAGGTCTGAGACACATCACTGAAATAGATGCCCAGGTGGGCTGTAGGTGTCTGCTGCCCCTTAAGGAGGAGTCATCCGACAATATGGCTGCCTTGTGCAGTGTTTATAAACTTTGCAAAGCTAAACATTTATAAGTCTTTTTCCGATTATTTTTAATACCTATTTTATATGTGTTATGTCTGTCATTTACTTATATCTTATAAACAAGAGAAGAAGTGCAAAATGGTTATAAACAAAATCAGCAAACTTAATTCTGGCTGACACTGCTTCTGTAATATTTACTATGAGGCTGTTGTCAAAAGCATGAAACCAACTAACCCTGCCAAGAGTTGTCCGGACTATTGGGATTAAAATCAACAATAAGATAAGAGTAAATCTAGTAGTAATCCTTCTGTGGAGATTTGTTTCATAATAACTTCCCATGAGAAGCTGAAATTGAAATAAAAGCCCAATTCTGTGCCACTACTTGTCCAATCATTTTCAAGTTTCCAATGTTTAAAGTTTAAAACCTATGAACAGCGATTTTATATCTTTTTCTTCTGACTCGAGATTTGATAGCTTGCAAATCTTGCTACCATTTTTGTTTTTGAATCTTTGATATGTTTGCAGTCACGGATGAGGTAACTTGTCTTGTCAAGTCATCAGTCCAGTGACACGAATGAGATAACTCATCTTGGCAAGTTGTTATTCTTATGCCATGGATAAGATAACTCATTTTACGATAGTGTGTTATTCTTTCCCTCTAAGCAATTCCACCAAAAGCTAAGAAACAAAACCCCACTAGAAAATGTAAAGTAATTCTTTTTTCCATTGTACATGGTCGTGCAAACAGCCTACTTATAAAATCAAGAGCTGGAAATCAGTTTTCTCATGCAGCAAACTATATTCTTTAAGGATTTGTTTCAAAATAATTTCTCAGGAATTAGGGTTAGGTTTAGGCTCATTGAAAATGATGTATGTAATAGTAAATGTTTGAGGTGTGTGTGAAAAGGTATATTCTTAGTTGTTTTTGCTTCCTTCACCCATTGTATATGGCCGTTAAGTTTATGTTGACAGGTACATTTTCTGGTGAAAATGAAAACATTAATATGATATTAAACCAGAGATTAACAAGTAAAAAAGAAAATAGTATAACAATACCATTTGTGTTTATTCTACGTGTACTATTAGAGCTAGTATACACTTATATTTCTCATAAAGAAGAAAAGTATATTTGGGAGTGGTAGAAATGACATGTCATCATTCTTGTGGAAAATTGTGTTTGGCACCGCTTGGATTGGTTGGAGTTGTCATATTTATAAGTTATCATAGGCTCCAAAAAAGGGTTTTCAAAACAGTCTCAGCAAACTCACTGAATCGGCCATAAATGGATAATTGGACTTCCATCATTTGACTTTCGATCTAATCGGTCGGCGTGGTTTGAAGATGTTTATCACACCTTTCTAATTTAAAACAGTTTTGGTCAAAGTACAATTTTTATTAGTTTGGGGCCTTACCAAAAAAAGCCACCAATAAATGTAGTTGGATTTTCTACTGTTTTTATTGCTACTCTCATTATCATATATATTATTCTGCTTGTTCGTAGGTACAACCATTAGGCTTTCTGATGATTATTCATTTGTTTTCTGGTGTCTTCTTACACCAATAAAACTTGTTGATTTATCTGTTCTAAAATGTTCTTCAGTTTTATTACTCCTTTCTCTTTTTGATGTATTATAAAATGACTAAAGAAGGTGATGAGTCAATTGCTCTTCACAGGAACTACAGCATAGTATTTTACAGCAATAAAATTTAAATTCTCCTCATATTTTCAACCTGTCTCTTCTCCCTCCCACCAACCCTTGTAATCTAATGAACAAGGACAAGAATGAAGAGGGTGCTTATGCTCGAATGGAAACAAAAGGGACTCAACCGTCACTATAACTGCCATTCATTCATCATTTCATCATTCGACTTTCGATCTAATCTTCGGTCGGCGTGGTGTGAAGATGTTTATCACACCTTTCTAATTTAACACAGTTTTGGTCAAAGTACAATTTTTATTGCCTAAAAATCAAGTTATAGTAGTTTTAGACCATAGGAATATCGACAGATTGCAAAAGTAATCAATAATAATAATAACAAGTAGGATGACTTAACCATCAAAAATGGATTGCATTATAAGGACTGATTTGACCGATCCCCGCTAACATTATTTTTACTTTCATACTAAGCTGGCACAGCAATGACTGTTTGAGTTTTAGTAAAAAACGATTATATTATTTATTTTTTTTTATTAAATCAAGTATTGTAAACCATTTTTATTAATTTTTGACTGCTATTTACCCTCATCTTAATTTTTTAGTATTTTTTAAAAAATCACAATGTGTAAAATGGTTTACCATAAATGAATAAAACAGTAACACAGCCTTACTGAAATTAGGGGAAAAAAATGAGGATGAATTAAAATAGTAGTAAAAAATTAATAAAAATAGTTTATAATACTTGATTTAATAAAAAAAAATAAAAAATCTTTTTTTACTCAGTCATTGCTGTGCCAGCTTAGTATGAAAGTAAAAAAAATGTTAGCTTTTTTAGCGGTGCTCGGTCAAATCAGTCCTTATGATGTGATCCATTTTTGACGGTTAAGTTGTACTACTTTGCCTTAGTTTCATTTGCCTTGGCACATTATAGTTAGTATAGACATAATCCATAGGTAATAAATTACTTTAAAATGATGACATCTTAGTTTTCAACACATATGGAATTTCCATGGGTCCAGCTAATTATTATGATTATCATTATTGCTTTGTTCTTGTAATTATACAATCATTATTACATCAACAACAACAATTTCCTCTTATCTTCTTTATTTGTTTTGACTGTCTCCTTGGAATTTTCACTCTAATCTCCAAGATAGGAAATCTGTCTTAGATGGATACATTTCATAGCACTCTTCCCAGCCAACCCCCATTTCCATAAAGAAAGCTTAAATTTATAGCCTGTGTTCATTCTGCGGATTCTTTCAGGCGGTAATTCTCTGTGGAAGAAGATAATATCTTTGATGTTGCTGGGACGCTCACAAGATTATCCTCTTGTGATAAGCTTCGTTTCGTAATTCTCGATTCTCTACCAGAGTTAATCTGCAACAGAGTAGATTAGATTTTGCTTCGCCGTTTAAAAAGGCACGCAAAAACACAGAGGAGCATATTCTTTTTTTCTTGAGGAAATATTACAAGTTAATGTTTTTAGACTAATATTGTTATCTTTGCTTTTTGCTTAATATTTTGTCTAGTTTGCTCTTCCATAATTTTAAATTGTAATTCCAATGTAATCATTTCCATGCATACACATTGGTGAGTAGACTAGAACAGAGGTGGGGCCCAGGTGGGGCCCAGGTGGGCCAGTTGGCATGGACCTACGATTTTGAGGAGGCCTACTCCCCCTGATAGAAGCAAATACTATTGTATTTACTGTGACTTGTTACAGGACTGTACTCCATTGTTAGAAACTGTCAACAAAAACTGTCACCAAACTGTCATAATAGGTTTCTTCAGTTTTTAAGTTGGTCTGGCTGGCTGGCTGGTATGTATCACGTGTACAGGCTGCATAAATGGAGCTAGAGGGCTGAAAATGTAAACATTTACTCCTTATTATGTCTACAAGAAACTTTTTTGTTTTTTTAAATCCACCCCCCAATAAGATTTGTGTAAGGGGTTCAATTTGGAATGTAAGTTTATGCTAAATTGATCACTAAGTTTGTGTCTGGCAGCATTCAAGCTTGTTTTTTTGAAAATTCAGACTTTTTTAGTGATCACTGCCCAACAAAAAGCGAGCGAAATACATCATTCATTAATCACCCCATTTTCCAATTCTTTAATTGATCACCCCCAACATGGCATGCTGCCAAAAGACATTGGTTACATGACAGTTTCTATTATACCAGACCTCTATTATATACATTTTGAATGAAATTGCTTGCCATTACCTTTTTTATAAATCGTTCTAGTTCTTTTATTCTATTCTGTTACTTGTAAGTACATAAAGTACACAGCATGTAGATGTATATAGCTATACATAAATTATATGTATTTAGCACTGATTACAAACATAATTGATGAGCAATAGGGCCTACTTTTCCCTTCTGGCCTGGGCCTATTACAAGCTTTGCACAGGCCTCTTGGTGAGACAATATGTGGCCAAATATTCTTTGGTTATGAGTCTCAACTATATTTTGATTTGTTAACATTTTTTGGTGAGATTAATTTTAATAGAGAAATACAGATGAAGCTGCTTATAATTTTGGGACTGAGTCTTTCACATAAAAATAAGCAGCAGATAACATTAAGCAAATGATATAGAATTGGAACAATTTACATTCCTTTTTATAAATTAACATTCTTTGTTAGAAATTCATTTTTATGTTATTAAATTCATTGTTACAAACAACTTACAAACATAAAAAATGAATATGGATTTAATATGAATTTCTAATTCATTTTAAACAAAGTATTTGGGACTGACTGATTTTGATAACCATAACTGTTTGATAACATTATTCATGATTATAATAAATGGCTTCCTCTATACTACAAAGGATTTCTGACTAGACTTTACATCATCTAAATGTTTCTTTGTATCCCAACTTACTAAACCAGATACCCTCTGACCATTAAAGTAGTATGAAGTATGAATAAAGAAGTAGCCTCCAACAAAAATCTACCCAGTAATTGTTCTAAATTATTCTGACAGTAAGTATTTGAATTATTAATTTTTGGCCTTCATCTTAAGATTGCTTTTTATCAAAACTTTCTATAAGAAACTGCCAACCAAAACTGTCACTAAAACTGTCAACATAGGTTTCTTCAGTTTTTAAGCTGGTCTGGCTATGCATGTATGTATGTATTTATGTATCAGGCATACAGGCTGTACCAATGGAGCTAGAGGGCTGAAAATTGAAATATTTACAGTTCTCTTGTTTTTTGAAAATTCCCCTCCAAAATAGGTTTTTAGTTGAGGGGGGGGGGGTCAATTTACAATCTAAGTTTATGCTAAATCGGTCCCTTGGTTTGTGTCAGCAGCATTCAAATGACAATTCAGACTTTTTAGTGATCATGGGCCAACAAAAGTCGAGAAAAGTGATTTATTCATTGATCACCACTTTTTCCAATTTTTTTTGCCAACATGGCATGTTGCCGACGGTTTATATTGAGTGATTAACCAGACCTGTCTTGATTTATAATTTTTAGATTAAGCAGTGTCGACCTCTAATAATTGAACCCTAGTAGCTCAATCAGTAGAGCAGTTGCTGTACATAGGCAAGCTTCACAAGGTAAAAGGGATGCAAGTTCGAGCCTTGCCTAGAGCTTATTGTTTATTTGCGATCTGTGCTGTTTACTCACTGCCATAGACCAATGTAAAACAACTAAAATTAAGATGAAAGAAATACTAGTTTCATTTATAAAAGATTACAGATGATAATATTTTGAGTACAAATCATTGAAAATTATACAAAATGTATGATATTCTATACTAATTGTCTATGTAACCCATGATATCATGGGTAGGATTAATTAAATAAATACATCAAAAATCTCATTCACTTTAATGATTACATATCTAGTGACATAACAAACACTCAGTAGAAAAAAAATTTGAACTATTATCATCAACTGCATTTGGACCCTATAATTAAGAGTCTTCTGATTTTTACTAGGCAATATCAGATGGTCATTTAAAATCACCTAAATTCTATTTGAGTGTGTGATAACATATACAACTTGCTCCACAAATAGTTTTAGTAATCTGAACTGGTAAAATCTCATAATCAAAACCCCCAAACTTTTGGGTAGCACCTCATATACTGCCCACACCCCCACCCCCAAAAAGCATACAACATTTATTATCACAATTATAAAGTTAAATGATGGAGTTTAAAATATGTTGAAATACTCTTGTACATTTAGCAATATGAAAAATATTCTATAACCAAAGGAATCATAGAAAAACTATGATAGAGTAAAGGATCTACCAATTTGCAGTGATATCTTACCAACCGCTTTATAAGAACATCTAAAGAATTTATCAGTCAAAACTTTTAGAAGGTAATGAAACAACCACAAATATCAAAAGCCATTTACTATGTCTTCCAATGAAAGATAGACAATGACGACAATGATTATGAACAGGGACGACAGATATTCAAATGAAAATGGTGTCGGTAGCCAATGACAGTAATTACTGAATTATTACTCGATCTAAACCACTGGTTTCTGAAATTACCTTGGCCACCACAATGGACATAGAAGAAGATAAATCTGAGCACGAGTTCAAAAGATTGCTTGCTAGACACTCTGAATAAGACACTCGAAAAGCGTACATAATATATGTATCAATAAGCAAGACATTGGAAAATTTCTCTCAGCTTCACTGAGCTCTTTTTTGCTTGGTTTGAGAGAGCACTGAAAGAAACAAACTACGGGTCTGGTTAGTCACTCAATAGAAACTGTCA
>VCCN01002162.1:8826096-8838666 GCA_006491835.1 Architeuthis dux | reverse complement strand
GGATGTACTCATTTTTGGATGGCAACATATTCATATTTTTGGAAAACAGTAGGTTTTGGTCATAAGTAATACCTGATAATATCCGTTTTTATTGTGTAATGTTCCACTAGAAATAATAAAATCCTGCTATGTTTGGTTTAGAAGACAATTAACTTTCTATTAAAAAGTGGTAGGGGTCTACTCATTTATAGACAACACTGTAAATTAATATGTTGGCCTTGACGTCATTGTATCGAGTGAAATGAGGCTTGTGGATTTATTCAATAAAGCATTATTAAAATTATCTTTCTATAAAAAAGTTCAAAGTGAACTTAAACTACCTTGGCCAAAACTTGAACTCAGTCTGCCAATTTTCTGTGCTAGTAACCATTATGCTGCTCCACACCTCCATATATTTGATCTTGCATCACCCAAACTGTCTTATCTCTTTAATTGTTTCAGCTATCTTGTAAATGAATGTCCGGGATTTGTAGATTGGATTGAGTCGCATCCAAGTAACAGAGACGGAGACCCAGGTTTCCTGTCTGTGAGTAGGTTTGCCCATTCAGAAGTCAATTTATGAGCAGATTTGTATGTAGTGAAGAGAGAGAGAGAGAGAGAGAGAGAGACTAGGTGAGAGAGAGACTAGAAGAGAGACTAGAAGAGTACAACATGATCTTTCACGTTTTGTCAATGTGGATTTCCTTTTGAATCTATCTTATGTCCGTGTGTGCATTTGTGTTATGAAGAATGAGCAGAGCTCGGTAAGTTGCTAGCTACTTTGAAAGCAGCACCAGCAGAAGGAGCTAAGAAGGTAATAAGCCAGGGATAAGAAAATGAAACAAAAATAAAACATGGTGGACCTGAATAAAAGCCAATGTAAAAGAAAGAAACAGCGAATAAAGCTGAAAGATTGATGGTCTAAACAAAAAGTTACATCCTCATGTATGTTGACCTAGTATATTGCTCATCCTAGGAAGTGTGGTGTCGCATAATGATTAGCAGCACCGAAAACGAAATCGGCAAACCAAATTTGGATGTCAGTCAAGGCTGTTCATTTTGCACTAATACCCTCGGGTAAAGCATAAATCAACTTCTCACTGTGCTCAGTCGCATTTCCAGATACAATGTCACCCCATAAACGAGTACACCCCTACCACTTTTTTTTATAGAAACATAGCAGGATTTTATTATTTCTAGTGGAACATTACACAATCAGAACGGATTATCAGTTATTATTTATGACCAAACTCTACAGCATTGAAACTCTGTTGCCAAAAATATTTTTTTGTAGTGTTGTACTCATCTTTGGGCAGCAACATATTCATATTGTTGGCAACAGTAGAGTTTGGTCATAAATAATATCCGTTTTGATTGTGTAATGTTGATGGTTGATGGAAAAGAGAGTAGGTGAGTGAGCACTTGGACAAACCACTCTCTGATATCTATCTTAACTGCTGTAAAAAGCTATTACATCCATAGTCAACCTTGACAAGGGTCCAAAAAATACAACTCTTCTTTCTTGTAGTTTATAATGTCTCACCACATTTTGGCTAGTCACTTTACCAGCCATTTTCAAGTGGTATCATTATAGAACAATCCTCTTCTTCAAGACAGATGCCAATAAGTTAAAGCTGTACCCATGATTTTTGGCCATTAATTTTGGATTTGATTCATATATAGGATGACTAGAGTTTTTTGACAGTACCAAATTAACTGAACAAAGGAAATGATAGGATTCAGATCGCAGCAGTGTTCGGAATCCAGCAAAATAGCAGGGAGTGTAATTATTTTATTGGCAAGAGGGACGTGAGTTCAAATCTCACTGGAAGCTTACTCTTTATTTGTGATCACGCTATTTGCTTGCAGCTGTAGAATGACAGGCCGTGTTGAAGTTGTGATAAAAACAAGAAAAAAGTTAAGATGAAGGTAAAAAGTAGTCAAAATTAATATGAGTGAGTGTCGTACATTCGAGGAGACTTCTTGCTGTCACTTGATCCTCAACAATTCTCTAAGTGTTTTAGCTCATGATACAGTCATCAAGGTAAATGCAGTGTATATACTTGTGTATAAGTCAATAAGATGTATAGATTGATTGTTAATCTTTGCCAAACCAATCATTAACCCTTTCCTTCCTAGCAGCCATGTTTGATTACTTCCCTGATGTACCTGTGTGCCCTGAAACTAATCTAACAGCCTGTTGCTGAACACAAAGATACAATGGGCAGTAAATAAATTGATATATCTCTTTTAATATTAAATGTACGCTTACTAAATTTTCAGTGATTATTCCCAATGTATCACTTTCAAGTTCAGTGAACTAAAACCTTGAAAAAGGTATTATCAATTGATTGAATTTGTGTATGATTTAAATTTAAAAGTGTTTTTTTTGTAAATTCATTTTATCATTTAAAAAAAAAAGTTTTCGTTTATTTTCAATAATAATAAATTATCTATAAACTGCTTAGCAGTATCAGGCAAGCAATCAGTCCATGGTACATGTTTTTTAGTTGTTTTTTATCATTTTTTTCTATCACACCTAGAGGCGTTATCAGGGAGGAAAGAGTTAACCCTATATAAGGCACCCCAATATTTTAGATATCAAAACAACGTTTTTGTATGTTAAACTAGACCTAATTACAAGATCTTTTCAGTTGCAAGTCCTCTGAAATTTTTTTGTCTATGGGGGCAAAACCTCTTCTGATGAAGTGATCATATATGGTGCCTAACCCAAAAAGAGACCAAAAATGGAAAATATAAAAAAATTAAAAATTAAAGTAGAACGTTAAATAAGAATTAAAGAATAACATTCAATATAATGAATTTATACAACAAATTAATATTAATTAACACCTCTGGGTAGATTTTAAAATTTTATTGTGTGGGCCAAAAACAGG
Source organism: Architeuthis dux (assembly GCA_006491835.1). NCBI lineage: Eukaryota > Metazoa > Mollusca > Cephalopoda > Oegopsida > Architeuthidae > Architeuthis > Architeuthis dux. The sequence goes on along the minus strand of VCCN01002162.1, from coordinate 8,835,790 downwards.
CTAATTTAATGGTGTGTGGTATGCCTCAAAACAGTTTCTGTCTTTGTTCAAGCACAAGTGTAATTTGCAAAGCTTGCAGACCATATTGGTGACGATTAGGTTGTCTGTGTGGCTACAATATTTGCATTTGGCTGACAGGTCCTCGGGTGATCTTTTATAGTCACTTGCCCCATAAAGGATTAATTTTGAACTTGTTGCATGTATATCTTCTGAAAATCCAAGTCTTCTAAGGGATTAATGAGCCTGAAGCACCAAACATCAAAAGTTTAATGTTGGTATAGGCCAGCTTCCCTATGGTAATATAACCACTGTTCTATGCCAATTTGTTCAAATGGTATATGTCGTACCTGTATTTATTAAGCTTAGCTTAGTCTAGCACAAGACCACAAGTATGGGGCACTCAGTGAGGATCAGATTCACTACTGTAGTCATGGTTTGTGAGACTAGCTTGCTTCAAGGCATCTAACTGCAATTGAAGAAATCTCTCTCTGTCTGTCTGTCTGTCTATCTGTGTGTGTGTGTGCACCACGATTATTCCATAACTGCCCACTGTACAAATTTGAAATTCCCCAAATATATTAGTCAGCACACAAGGCAGTGCAGTGTAGAGTTTTTGGGATCAGCGATTCTCGAGAAATCTAATAAAAATAATTAAAACATTAAAATTATAGATCTAAAATATTTAAAATTGGCAACTGAAGAGAAGTAACAGTAATACTTTGAAGCTGTAGTTTTGTACAACGGACAGAAAATTATTTTTGGATGACAAGCAGGTTTCCCCACACAACATAAAGTCCGGCCCTTTCCAAACATGCACCTTTTCTCTACTGTTGTCTAAATTAGCCATTCTCAACCTTTTTTTGGCCATGGCCCCCTTAAGAGTTCTTTCCAACATGGATACAACATGAACAAGTAGACAGAAATTCTTTTAGTAAAATTTCAATTTATAGTTCCCTTCAAATGTGCTAGGTCTTTAAAGGTGGCCATATGGCCCTCGTTGAGAATGGCTGGAAATGGTTTTTAGTGTATAAGGTGTGCAGGAATTTGTGCCAATTGTAAATCTAAATCTTTACACCGACATTTTATGTCACTCTTTGAGCTCCACTGATCTTTTCTTTGAATCAAAAATAATTAAAACATTTTAGCAAACAGCACCTTTTCAGATATTCTTCGATTTTCCTCTCAACACGCATTTGCATTGCAAATCTGTTTCAGAAAAGGCATTCTTTTTTGTCTCAAGAGGATTTTCCGCATATAGAAATGTCCTTGAACAGATTCTAAAGAACAGCATATTTTTCACATTTCATTGTCAATAGGACAAGCGATTTCCTACTGCGGGCATGTTAGAAAAATATATATCCATCTTTATCTTTGATTTATTTTATATGGAGTTGCATGGAGGCATAATGGTTATCAGCGCGAAAAACGGAATCAGCAAACCAGGTTCAAGTTTCAGTCAAGGCCGTTTTAACCCTTTATAGGGCACCCATAAAAATATTTTAGATGTAAAAACAACCTTTTTGTATGTTAAACTAGACCTAATTACAAGATATTTTCAGTTGCAAGCTTTCTGAAATTTCTTTTGTTTATGGGGGCAAAACCCCCTCTGATGAAGTGATCATATATGGTGCCTCGCCCAAAAAGTGACCAAAAATGGAAAATATGAAAAAAATTAAAAATTAAAGTAGAAAGTTAAATAAAACATAGAATTAAAGAATAACATTCAATAAAATAAATAGATAAAAATTGATATTGGCCAAAAAAATAACACCAAATGTTATTGTGTGGACCCAAAACAGTCTAATTTAATGGAGTGTGGTATGCCTCAAAACAGTTTCTGTCTTTGTTCAAGCACAAGTGTAATTTGCAAAGCTTGTAGACCACATTGGGGTGGATTATGTTCTCTTTGTGGCTACAATATTTGCATGTGACTAACGGGTCCTCAGGTGATCATATATAGTTACTTAGGTTAAGTTCACTTTGGTAAAGGCAGGAATCTACTTCTCCCCCCAGCTATGGGTAAATAGCAGGTTAGTTGGAGCCTTCAGTCCTGTAAGGTAGTCTAACTAAGAGAAGGTTACTCTGACAAAAAACAAACCAGAAGTGGAGCCCCTAAGGCAGACTGGTAGTAAACTCTACTTCCTTTCTGGCAACCTCCACTGCCAAAAACGCTGCCAGTTGTGACGTCTCATCATACCACTGGAAAACAACCTTGGAGGCTGAGAGAGTGGGATCGTCCATGTGCAACGACCCTGACACTTTAAAAGCAGGAAATTGATATGGAAACCTTCACTTAACTACAGACATCATCAACCAAAACAACATACATACAAGTTTTTAGCATTTATCACTTTGTTCTATGAATGATCAGGTCCATCGCCAAGGGGGGGGGGGGCAGGCCCTTCCTGGAAATCACTTGGCTCCCTCGTTGTATGTGATGTAGATTTTCTATAGTTTTGAGAAGGGTCACTAATATTTAAATGGTTCTTCAGACGATTGAACTCCTTCTTGTTATTCGTGTTATAAACACAATGTTTTGGCCGATCCATTCTTCAGCCTTTATTCTGAATTATAAGGGTTACCCCCTTTAAAAACAAAACTTCTGTTTAGCCTGATCATACTCGAATTTTACACCTGATGAAGGCCGAAGAAAGGATCGGCCGAAATGTCGTGTTTACAACACAAACAACAAGAACCATTTGAATAGTGATGTGAATAGTTTTTGTGCTAATTTTTAAAACATAAACCATTTTCATGACACATCTCCAGTGCTTAAAACTGTTTAACCATCATTTGTCATACACTTAGTCATTTTTTGTTTTACCAGAGCGAAAAAGCGCTAAATTAGCGCAGACGTGCTTGAACATTTTGGCCTTTTTTTGCATGTTTTTGACCATTTTTACTAACGTTTTGGTGTGTTTTGACCATATTTGGAATTTTTTTGCATGCTTTTGACCATTTTTTGTAACGTTTTGGTGTGTTTTGACCATTTTTGGCATTTTTTTGTGCATGTTGTTGACCATTTTTAGTAACTTTTTGGTGTGTTTTGACCATTTTTGGCATTTTTTGGCTATTTAAAAAAAAGTTTAGCATTTGTTTAGCCATTTCTAATCACGGCTGCCCACTGGACTTAATGGATGGCCCACCTACTCACTGTACTCTGGCAACAGGCCTGTGAATGATGAATTATAATGCACTGCAAGTGGGTTGCCTAACCATTAACACTTTATCAATTTTTCACCACAACTTTTTGCTGTGAGTTCAGTCTGTAATACCTAACATCATAAAACTAACCCTGGACCTTCTTTTCTCAAACTAGAAATCAGAGATAAAAATAAAATAATTATCAAGCTAAAGGATGGCTATATTTACAAAGAGAGCGAACTCAATGTTGCCTTTAAATATTGATAGCATCCTGGAGAATGTCTGAAATAATGAGATCGAACATTGTAATTATTCCTTAAATTATTCAAACCCAGCATTATATGAAAATAATAAATAAATAAAAAAAGTAACACATCGGCTCCTACACATTACACTGGTAACAGAAGAATGTTGACCAATGTTTGCAAGGTGGCTTGTTTTGAAAGAAAACTTTACAACTATGACACAATTTTTAATTTGAGTAAGCAATGAAACTATAATAGGTGATATTTCTTTGAGCATGATTCAACTTTCAAGGAATAATCTTATTATATAAAAGCCTTTTTTTGGTTTGTTGGTTTCTGTCGCGCTAAAGCAAGCAGAAAGAGATGAAGCGGCTAAAGCAAAGCTTGTATCTATTTGTTTGCATACACTAAAGCAAACAGCTGTGTGTCTGTGTGTTCATGTCAACATCACTACTACTACTATTGATGATGATGATGTCTTTATAGTAAAATATAAACAAATACAGGCATCTCTGATTTTTCATGTATAAAAATGATGCTTTCTTAAAAAGGAAATTTGTTTTTTATCCAATCCTGTAAGCTTATTGTTTTGAAATTATTGAAAAACAGAAAATATGAAGAGAAAATTGACAGAAAAATAAATATTGTTTGACATATATTTTTTTGTTTGCAATAAATTCATTTATACTAAAATATATATTCGTTCACTTTATCCATAATTAAATAATCCTGTCACTTTTGACAGGCTCTATGCTCATAGTTTTATATTGACTATCTTAAAAATGTTATATTTGACCCTGACAATGTGACATTGGAGAAATCTGAGTTCTGGACAATGTGGCAATGAAACAGTTATGGGCTGAACTTGCAGGGTTCTGGAGTGTAGCTTTGATGGCTGAAACAAATAAAGTGCTCTGCACAAGCTGTATTTAAGTGATGAAAATGTAAGTTTTGGCAACTCACCATAGTGTAGTGGTTAACAAGCTTGCCTAGCAGACCATTACTAATTAATGTGCTCAATCCTCATCAGGTACCCCATACTTGTAGCCTTGTGCCAGACTAAGCTAAGCTATGCCTGGGCAACACACTGTAGAGTAGTGGTTAGCAAGCTAGTATAACAAACCATTACTAGTTCAGTGTGTTTAATCATCAATAGGTGCCCCATACTTGTGGCCATGTGCCAGACCAAACTAAGCTTAGTAAGTATGTCTGTGTAACTCACCGTAGGGTAATGGTTAGCAAGATAGTCTAACAGGCCATTACTACTGTAGTGAATTTGATCCTCTCTGGCTTGTGCCAGACTCAGTAAATACTGATAAGAATGCAAGAGATGTTTGGCCGATCCATTCTCCGGCCTTCTTCAGGTGACAGAGAACGCTGTTGGAAATAGAAAAATCAAAGAGGCAGCTCATATCAACATGTCGACTGAATGCATTAGTCAGGCAAGTTCAGAGTTCAACTCGATGTGGCTTCCGCTGCTCAACAGTCCCAAACCCAACCATCCTTCGTTATAAGGTTTACCTTCTTTGAAATTAAAAACTTCTGTTTACTCCATCACATTCGGACATTACACTGAAGTATGGATCTTCTGTGGTCCAGCAGGTTTTGAATCTGCTGTCATTAGTTTGTGAATCTACCGTCTGGGCAGTGCCATTCGTCATGTTAACAACACATACAACAAGAAGGAGTTCAATCGTCCGAAGAACTATTTGAATAATACATTTTTGTTTTTAAGGTTAATTTATGATTACTGATATTATTATTTATAAAATATTTTTATCTAGATATCTAAAAAATCTTTTCAAATTGTGCCTTGCCCGAGCAGGTCCAACCCCCCTGGAACACCCCTCTGGATCCACACCTGATAAAAGGAGTAATATAAAAAAAAGGAACTCCATTAAACAGTGTCTATGTCTTTTACTGGAATGTTGGAAAATAACTTTCATTGAAAAACACAAGTTTTTTTCTTGGGCACTTTTCTGGCTTGATTTGGCAGACAACCAAACAGGCTTCTTGTTAGAGGCATTAATTTAGTTGTTATACTTCATCGCACCACACTGTGAATATTTATTTTCAATGATTGCCAGCGACGTAGCCTGATTTGGGGGCCTGGATGGGGAGTACCTCGCTCCTTGACAGGCCCCCTCCAACATTTAGTGAAATTAGATGCTAAAGGAAAATGCACTATCACTTAATTGGGGAAAAAACCCCCCAAAGGCTGAATTCAATTCATGTATGTACAAATATACCTTTGTTAATGTCAGTAGAAATTCAGCAGATGAACTACTATTTATAAAGCTTTTAGTAGCCCAGGGGGCGTTTTCAAGTAGTCCTCCCACTTCCAAAGCGACGCCTTTGGAAAAAGAATTCTATTAAACTATTTCTAAATCTTTTGCTGGATTGTTAGGAAATAACTTGTATTATAAAACAAAGGTTTTCTCTCGGGCGCTTATCTTGCTTGTATTTATTTTGGCAAATAACCAAACAGGTTTCTTGTTAGAGGCACTAATTTAGTTGTTATGCTTCATAGCACCACTCTAAGAACTGTGAATATCTTTTTCAGTGATTAACCACCCTAAGATGGCTGGAGAATCACCAGCTTTTACTGAGAAATTAACACCTGTTTGAAATATTGGGAAAACCGTTTAAAGTTTGAACAAGAATAGATACTAAGCCTTGGTCTCTTGGATGAAATCCTGAAGGGCCAAAACACTTGGCTACAGTGTAAACAAATGTTGGCACCTTAGCACTGCTAATGGCACTGCCCAGATGGCAGATTCACAAACTAATGGCAGCAGATTCAAAACCTGCTGAATCATGGGAGACGCCGGACCACAGAATGCTGAAGTAAAAGGTTCAACCTGTATATCTTGGAGCCTTAGAAGCACCAAGTTATATTTCCATTCTGAGTAACCAGAAAATCTGACCAATGGTCAAGATCTTTTTAAAATACCATATTTGACGGCATATGAAATCTTCCCTTTCTCCCCCAAAATGGCACAACCATTGTTGTCCAGCCTCACATTGGCCAGAACTTAAGGAACTTAAGGAACTAGCTTGTAAATAAGAGGAATTCAAGGAAATGCATGTTTTCTTCTGCAGGTTTTTTATTTATAAAATTTCTTTCTTAGATATTTAAAAAAAAATTGTAATTGTGCTTTTCTTGAGGAGTGGAGGGCGAGTCCGGATGCCTCCCCTCCCCCAATCTGCACATGGACTAGCTTTACTCCATTTTATTACAGTTGCTTTTTACAATAACTCTCTGATTTAATAAACTCTTTGACTGTTTAGTCAAGCAATTGAAGAATATATCAACCAATAGTGTTGTGATTAGAAGCAACAATCATCAACATCATCAGCCTTGTAGTGTCCGTCATTGGACATAGGTTTTCAACCTCTATCATGGGCATCGGAGAGCCAATACTTTCTGAACTTGTCTAGTTATTTACATACACCATGTTATTTTTTCAGGCCACAGTTTCACATATGATCTCTGGAGATCAACGTTGTGAGTTGACATGTTGAGCGGTTGTCTGACATTCTTGCAAAATGACCAGCCCATTGCCATTTGAGTTTTCTTAACAATAATATGATGTAGTAAAACTAATAATAAAATGATAAGTATTTCAAGCTTTGTTTTAAATGTGTAAATATAACATATTTCAAACAATCTGCAGTGTTCTAGCATTTAAATTTAAATAAGTGAAATTCAAACTTTCTGTTTATTGCAATACACAATTCACATAAATTGGAAAACTTATGTGAATTCTGTATTGCAATATCGGAGTGAATTCTCTTTGTTCTTCTGGGCTCAAAGAAAAAAGAATAGGTTAAAACATACAATGATATCAGTTGGAAAATCACATTAACCTTCAGCACTTTGTAGGAGGTTTTGTTCACTTAGAAAAAAGTTTGTCCTGCCACTGCTGGTGACTCCGATAGCCAAATGATAGCGTGTTTGAATTTCAAGGTTGTGTTGTCATGTCAATTTCAGTCACACATGAACACTCACGCAAGATAAAGGCTTTCAAAGTTATTAAGTGCACAAAATCTTGGAGCTCTAGAAGAAGGAAGTAGAGTGCTACATGTTGAAGTATATTAAATCATATTTGAAACTGTCAACCAAAACTGGCAACATAGGTTTCTTCAGCTTTTAAGTTGGTCTGGCTGGCTGGCTGGCTGGTTGGCTATGTATGTATCCCTCATACAGGCTGTACCAATGGGGCTAGAGGGCTGAAAATTTTAACATTTTCTCCTTATTATGTTTAGAAATAACTTTTGTTTTTTGAAAATCTCCCCCTAAATATGATTTTAGTGGCGGGTTCAGTTTACAGTGTACGTTTATGCTAAATTGGTCCTTTTGTTTGTGTCTGGCAGAATTCACACTTGTTTTTTTTAAATTTGAACTTTTTTAGTGATCACTGCCCAATAAAAGGTGAGAGAAGTAACTTATTCATTGATCACTCTTTTCAACATAGTCAACATAGGTTTCTTCAGTTTTTAAATGATTCAGCCTGGCTGGCTAGTTGGCTGGCTATGTATATATGTATGTGTCGTATATACTGGCCACACCAATGGAGCTAGAGCACTGAAAATTTAACATACACCTTATTAATCTTTAGAAAAAACTTTGTTTTTGTTTTTTGGAAATTTCCCCACAAAGTTTTTAGGTGAGGGAAGTTTATGTTAAATTTGTCCCTTAGTTTATGTTAAGCAGCGTTCATGCTTTTAAAAAAAAATTTGGACTTTTTAGTGATCCAATGAAAGGAGAGAGAGAAGTAATTTATTCATTGATCACCCCTTTTTCCAATTTTTAAATTGATCATTCCCAACATGGCATGCTGCCAAAAGTCGTTGAATGAATAACCAGACCTGTTTCTTTTTTTCTACAGTTTTCTTACTTTTTCTCTTTCTTTTTATCATTCTTTCCTTCTTTTTCTATATTTTTCCACCATTTTCATTCTTTTCTTTTGTTTTTGAAATATTTACCATGTTCTGATTCATATGGATACTGTATTACAATATTAGAGTGACATACAAAGGGAAAAAAAAGAATAGGGTAAAAATGTACAGTGATTTCAGTTGTAAAAATCACCTTAAAGTATATAAAATCATATTTAATTCATGACGAAGTACAAATTCAAGGAAATCTTATCAGGCAGAAGGACGGACTGGTAAAAAGAGATTTTTTTCTTCTTTGACAACACTTATTGCTCTCAGTAACTTGTTCTGCTGATAGTAATTCCCTACTTTTAGTGTTACCATTTACCATTACTATAATACTGAAGGTAAGGGAAAGGCTATGAGGATTGTGTGGGAGTGCAGCAGAGAGGCAGAAATGGTAGAAAGCATAGTTCCCTCTAAGCTGTGCGTGGATGAGCGAGCACACACATTTTGCAACCCGTGCATAAAGGAAATTGATGTGCGCACAAATGGCTAGTTACCTAAAATAATGTAGTAATTAATAATCATAATTATAAGTATAATAATAATATATTATAAATTCACTTATTGAAAATAATCTCTTAGCTAACTGTTTCTGTTAACTAGTAACTATTTACTTTTTAATTTGCTCGGGGGAAAAGGTATAATCTCTGACATTAGCCTTGTGAGAATATAGAAACAAATGTGCCATTAGAACTGGTGTGCCGTTCCAACGAGAGTTTACTGCATGTATTTTTAGACATTGAATATACAAGAGATCTGGAAATTGAGAAGTAGGTTTACGTTGTACCCCCGTGTACCCACCCCCTATTTCCACCCCTGAGTAATAATGACTCTACCATATAACCTGAACATAATCCTACCAGAATATTCCCGGGGAGTGTCATTATAACGGGTAGATTAAAAAATACGACAAACAAATTATTTACTTTTTAATTTACTTGGGAAAAGGTCTAATCACCGACAATGGTCTTGCGTGAATATGAAAAACAAACATGCCGTTAAAACGTGTGTCTTTATTATTATTTATTAAGATAAAAGTTTATGCATTTGGCCCTCTTATAGGCATCATCAGAAGTTGTGCAGCACAGAAGATTGGGGAGAGCAGAATAAATGAATACTGGCTGTGTTCTAGAGAACAGGAAAGAAAAGGTCAAGGGGTCAGATCTGTGGTGCTTTTAGAATCTTTTTTAAAATACAAAAGGAATAAAGTCACACATGTGTAAAAAGAAAAGGGCATGAAATAACAAACATTTGAGTTTTGATTTAAACATTTCCAGCAACTTGAATGAAAATGAGAAATCCTCATTGATGTTTTATTTTAATGGAACAACAAACTGAACAAAGTAGTTCAAAGTATA
>VCCN01002162.1:8751337-8763646 GCA_006491835.1 Architeuthis dux | reverse complement strand
GTCAAACAAAATTCAACAGTATATATAACAGCGTATACTTTATCTATCTATCACCACAAAAAAAGCTACCGACTGTAGAAGAGTGAGTATATAAAAAGAACCCACTGTAATCAAGAGTATAATATAACAGCCTATACTCTATCTATCTACCTATCTACCTATCTACCTATATATCTAGGTTTGTCCATAAGTCCATGGCCTAATGATGAACAATAAAGTATTTAATTTACACAACAAATATTTATTTTTCAACATAATCTCATTCCTTGTAAATGCAATTAGCCGAACGCTTTTCCACTATTCATACAATGAACATCTCCTATCAAATTCAGCTAATAACTACATGTAAGGATACGAACTTATTTATCAACACAGAGCCGTAGCAAGAGGTAATGAAATCCTCCCCACCCAACTTCTATAAGGGACCCAATACAGACAACCGAGTTTTACTTTTTTTCCGTACACAAAATAGTACTTAAAACACAACGAATGATTATGCCACATTTATACAATTCATAGTGTGTATATATTTAGACATATTTAAATATAAATCAATCTTTATTATTATTGGATGAAGTATTGTAACACACCACATTTTATTAAATTTCACTAGTTTGCTACCTTCATCCTAATTGTAGTTGTTTGTATACAACTTTTTAATTCGGGCCACTGTTTCTATGGATGATGGTAAAAATCTAGTCAAATTTAATAAAAATGGTGTGTTGCAATACTTCATCCAATAATAATAAAGATTGATTTATAAAAAGACTATAAACATAAATATGGTGCAGAGAGTCGGTTGTAGGGAGTGAGTTTATAAGTATAAATCAACTTCTGCTAATCCATGAAGTCTTCGTAAACTAGTCTCCCTCTGGCAATGAGTGTATGAGTTCGATTCTCACCGAAGGCTTACTCTTTATTTCCGATTGCGCTGTTATTCGTTGCCATCGAAACAGTGGCCCGAATTAATAAGTTGTATACAAACCACTAAAATTGCGATGAAGGTAAAAAACTAGTCAAATTTAATCAAAATTGGTATATTTAAATATGTTAAGTATAACTTTTCACATTAACCTGTTGCAGAATAAATAAACACATTTTAATATCTTCTTTATTTTCAAAAATAACTTTGTGTTGGTTATAAAGGGTATAGCAAACCTGTATGGACATATTAATGTTTTGCATTGGATCACAAGAGAAATATCTCACCTGAAACAAAATAACATACATATCCACACTGTAATGTTTATATATATGTATGTTAAATCAATAAATATGCCGAAGCAAGCTTCCAGCAGCCCTTATTCCGTTTCCGGTCCCAGAAAGCGCGGACCGGAAGTAGGAACGGGGAAGGCTCAGTTCTACACAGGCAATAGCCCTGATCAACACGTGTCTTTCATTCCATCTTCTTTTCTTAACATGGTTACGAATCAAACGCATTCTAATCTCACACAGCTAGAACAGAAAGAACAACAAAGCGAACAAAGGCACTAAACACAACAAGAACGTTACACTACTGACAACAGTGATGGGATGTCTCAACTCCATTTCCAGTTCAGGTGCATCAATGTCTCTCATTATTTTCTCATAGTTCTTGCATCGAATATGATGCTTATTTTCGCCAATACATTACTTGAATTGATTTGTGTTTTATATAACCCACACAAGTTATGCCATTCCATAAGCTGACTAAATCGTAAGTTGACAGATGATATAACTTGATCTACTACAACAAGGAAGAATTGACATTTCAATTTTTCCTCCTTCATCACGACACTCATAGTAAAACATGATCTTTTTTGTCTGTGTACGATGAGGGTCGCTTCCTTGGAAGTATTAAAACAAATTTCAACGAATTTTGTGTACTAAGAAAATATCTATAAACACAAATATGATGTTTTCTTTTTGCGAAAGAAATCAGTTGGGACCCCTCTGTCACCACTGTAATGTTTCTATATATGTATGTTAAATCAATAAGTTATGTATGTGTATGTTAAATCAATAAGTTATGTATGTGTATGTTAAATCAATAAACATGCCGAAGCAAGCTCCCAGTAACCCCCATTCCACTTCCGGTCCCAGAAAACGCGGACCTGAAGTGGGAACGGGGAAGGCCCACTTCTTACCAGGCGAACAGCCCTATCACACGTGTTATCTTGTACCGTCTTCTTTTCTTGACACGCTTAAGCACGGTTACGAATTAAACGCATTCGAATCTCACACAGCTAGAATAGAAAGACTAGCAAAGCGAACAGAGGCACTAAACACAACCAGAACGTTACAACCACCACCCGGGGGTGGGGGTGACAGCTCTGCTTGTATCTCTTTATCTATACAGCCAAAGGTTTCTTTGCCGTGGGGTATTGATAAGTAAGCTGGCTTTGCAGATGATTACTACTGAGTTGTGAGTTCGATCCACACGTGATAGGTGATCCATACGTGTAGCCTTGTACACTGCTACTTTTAGATTTTTAAATAATAATTGAAGAATTAATAGCAACATTTACGATGATCTTCAATTGAATTTTCATTGACATATATAGACATGCTGAAATATCGGAGGAGTTGTGAAAGGCCTTGGTCCAGCAGTGTACTTGAAATGATACCCTTTGGCCGATCAGAATGAAGGCTTTTTAAGAGTTTGATTGGACAAATCTATTTTTAAATTCTCACTCAACTATTTGTAACACACCTATGTATAAACCTTTGTTTGCAGTGTTCATGAATTAGAAACAGATCGGTTGTCTATTTACTAAACAGTAAAAGATTGAACGGAATATAAACTTTGTCATAGATAGATTTACGACTTGATCAATCTTTTAAAACTGAGACCAAAAAGGAAACACAAATGGATATAAAACAATTTGAATAGATGAAGATAAACGTTTTATGTGTTTTATCACTTGAGCCAAGAGAATCTGTTCATAGCAGTCATTCATTGGCTAATCTTTATGGGAGATCTGAATGCCAATTTCTGTTCTCAAACAATTCAAGAAAAATAGGCTTATAAAGAATTAACCTGGGTGCGTCATTCTTCAGTAATATTACGCAAGCTGGTCTTGCAGGCGATGACTATTTGTCGAATGCTTTAAAACAGACTGATTCACGGTTGAAAAGAACTGAACGATGAATGACCTAACTAACGAGACAAACCCACACCAACACAAAACTGCTACCAAATGTAGAAGAGTGAGTATGTCAAACAAAATCTATTGTAATCAACAGTATATATATATCAGCGTATACTCTATCTCTGTATCTACGTAGGTTAGTCCATAAGTCCATAGCCTAATGATGAAACAAATATTTATTTTTCAACATAATATCCTAACTTGTAAATGCATTTAATCCAGCGCCTTTTCATCATTTATACGGTGTAAATGTCTGATCAAAATTCAGCTAGAAGCTTCTTGTCGGGCCACGGACTTATTTATCTACCTTTGTATCTCTGTCCCTCCCAAGGTGGCCTTGCCGTGGAGTAATGGCCTTGCAGATTGAGTTGGGAGTTCGATCCACACTAGGTGACCCATACTTGTAGCCTTGTACACTGCTAAGTTTAGATTTTTAAATAATAATTGAAGAACTAACAACAACATTTACGATGATCTTCAATTGAATTTTCATTGAAATATATAGACACGCTGAAATATCGGAGGAGCTGTGAAAGGCCTTGGTCCAGCAGTGTACTTGAAATGGCTGATGATGATGATGAAAATGATGATGTTATATATGTATTTGTGTGTGTGTGTGTGTGTGTGTGTGTGTGTGTGTGTGCATATACATATTTTTTGCTATTTTTAAAAATCTGTTTATAAGTTGTTTTATGTTTAGAGGGCTCAATATTACGAAATATACCATATCTAGGTAATGTTTTAATTACATGGAATTATTTTCGCTACAGATCTGTTTCACGCTTATGCGTGATCTTCAGGCGAATAATGAAAAAATAACTTCAACGAATATAAAAGCGTTGAATAATTCTAAAAAAATATGAACGCTATAAGCAACATTTTTAAAAAAGAAACCGTCAAAAACAATGACGTAATGACGCGAGTATCGAATAATTTAAAAAACACAAGAGACAAACAAAAGTATCTTATGGCTGGAAAAAAAGCTATTTTAATCCAAAATTGACCCCTGCTGACCTGCAATAACATTGGGGTCAGCACCAACTATACTATCGAATTTGATCGTATCTACCCTACCATGAGGTCAAAAACACTTTTGTACTTTAGTAAACTCAATATTATGCTAGAAATTACTTCGATTTGCTAGGAATTACCAGAAATGACCTCTGGTGACCTCAAATGACGTTCGATGTCAACCTAACATAGTCCATGTCATTCACTACCCTACCATACCATGAGGCCAAAAACACTTTTGTACTTTAGTAAACTCAATATTATGCTAGAAATTACTTCGATTGGCTAGGAATTACCGGGAATGACATCTGGTGACCTCGAATGACGTTCGATGTCAACCTAACATTGTCCATGTCCTTCATCGTTAAAAGACGTACCCCTATGCATAATTTAAGCTTCCTAGATGCAGAATTGTGGCCTACAACTTTGTACATACATACAGACATACTCCCACTTTTATAAATAAAGATATATCTTTCGGATAGATAGAAGCCCACCTGTGATGCTGTGATGGCTGTTTTTCACCAACGTCTTCCTTAGCCAATCTCACTACAAATATGAATGTATGTGCATTTGACACTTTTCTCAATTATTGCATAAGTTCACAGAATTGAAATGTGTTTGCAGATTGGCTTCTGGTGAGAAAGCGACAGCTTCCTTATTTCCTCTAGGTTCTATCCACCTTTATGGTAGACTAGTGAAGATAACCTGTGTGAAGATAACAGGTCATACACCACGATTCTGGGTGGAAAGGTTTCGTGTCAAAAACACGAAACAAATATAACGTATATTCTTGAAAATAAGACGAGCTTTCTTTTACTAAAAAATGGCCCCAAATCAGCAGTTCGACTTATACCCGGGTCAGTCAAAATTGCCAATACCTTTGTCTATATGAATACAGCGTCGATAGACATAATGTATATTAGCAAGCAATAATACCCGTTATTTTAACTCAATTCATTACCGTGGTTTTGTACGAAATGATATGTAGGTAGTATATGGTGCGCACATTTAAGATATCCATTTTTTCGGGTAGGTTCATCATCACTGATGAGAATTTCACTTTTACGACCTGAAAACAACGATCGATATGTTGAAGATAAAAGAAATTCATGTTTCGGTAACAGCTGACCAAGTGCCATGAATGGTGTATTCATATGGTGATATCTCTCATGACAACGTTATGGCAAAATAACGGACTCGGCTTATACTCTTTTTCTGAAATTTTATTCTCAATTCCGAACTCGCCTTATACTCACGGTCGACTTATATTCAAGAATATACGTTAGGTAAATGGAACCAGAATTTGAAATTGGTTAGTCTTTAGTCTATTTTCTGAGACACAGAAATCTTTAATCAATACTTCTTAAAGCCCTGATAAAACTGCACACATTAAAAAAATCACTAGATAACAACTTTGTGAGTTGTATTTGTGTTGATCCCTCAGTTTCAAAATAGAGTCAACATGATCTCAGGATTATAATGGTGAGTTTTAGTTGTGAATCATCAACATCGTTATAAACACACTTATTAATTGTGTTTACGCCATTCCTTGTAAATGTGGTATCATCTACACTGAAGAAACAGGCTGCCCCCTCAAGGTCAGACTTGAAATCAAGAAGGCCATAATCAGGGACGAGATAGATGAATCGGCTATGGCCAACCACGGCGAGCATCTGCCTCTTTGGGAGGAAGTCCAGATTATCGACAGAGAACGTTGTTAGAAGCAGAGAAAAATCAAAGTGGCGGCTCACATCAAAATGTCGACTAAATGCATTAGCCAGACAAGCGCGGATTTCAACTTCTCAACAAATCCAAACCCGACAGAACAAAGACACAGAAACACCAGGGCCATGGGCTATAAGGGCTACCCCCCTTTAAGCATAATTTCTGTTTAACCCATCACACTCGGATTTTACACCTGAAGAAAGCTGAAGAATGGATCGGCCGAAACGATTGTAGAAATCGACAAAACCCTTGATTAAATAACTGTTGATTTTTTGGACTAGTCATTAACCCACTAGATGTTCAGACCAATATCCCCAATCCTTGTTGGTTTTATAATACTGTTTTGGCCTATACATTCTTCAGCCTTTGTCAAGTCATTAAGATAATTACAAGGATTGTTCTGACTTATATCCCCATCCTTGTTGGTTTCGACACAATGTTTTGGCCAATGCACTTGTCAGCTGATCAAGTCATTATTATAATTACATGAATTCTCAGACTAATATCCTCATCATTGTTAATGTATCACTATGCTTTGGCTGATGCATTCTTCAACCTTCAAGTTGTCATTAAAGCTAGTGAATTCTGAATGAGATGAAAGATTATTTCACGGATTATTCAGCCTAGTACCATCATGCTGGTTGTTTTGGTGAATTTTGCTGGAAAATATGGGATCGAAAAAAACCAAGATGATGATCACTAATCCAAATTAGAAAGCACTCTGCCAATGCCACTGTGGGGAAATAATGGTGCATGGATCCGCCCCAAAATCTAATCACTTCTTTCGTAGCATATTGCCCACCCTTCCCCACAATTGCATTGGAATTAATTGGGAATGTTTGGAGATATCGTGTGGTCGGTCATGAGCATATAAATGTATGAACTAAAAAAAGGAAAAATATCTCTTCCTTCTTCAATGCCCCCCCCCCCCCTTCCACAAAATTTCATTGGGTACTTTTGGAGATATCGTGTAGACAGACAGACAGACGGACACGACCGAATACATATGTAACGTTATCAGCTTCTTGGAGGTTGTCGACAAACGTTCAACGACAGTTGGTTGGTTTCTTTCACTCCTTGTTGTGGACGGTGTCAGGGCGCACGATGTGTACGGACTTCGGGAAGACGGGGGTTGGTCTCTGGAAATAATTGGTCTGGAACGTAACGAAGGATCGTGACGGAGATGATTTTTCTTGTAAAGGAATATACTCAGTTTATTCGTAATTCGACCAATAGAATTGAGAGAGAGAGAGAGAGAGAGAGAGAGAGAGACTTCGGAGGTGACTGCTCGATCCGTATCTGTGGGACAATCTGTTTTGCCTCCGCTCTGTCTGTCTCATTTATAGTGTGGTTGTTTGTATTTTCTTAAGGCTAAATTAATTCATCTTGTTTAGTCTATATATTTTGAACTTTGGCTATTTTGAATTCACCCGTGCTCGTTTATTAAACATATTTTAGGTATTTTCTGTCGATGATTTGACTGCTATTTCCCTTGCTCCTGAGTTACCCTTTGATGTTATCAAAAGTACCACTGTAGTTTATCAAGTCGATTGTTTTAGTGTCAATCTATATATTTTGAACATGCGATATTTTCTTTTCGTTTACCTATATATCTATTTATTTTCATGTATGCACCCCTATGCACGCTATGGTACACATATATCTTCGTTGGTAGAGGTAATAATTAATGGCATAATGACAATGCTTCCCTTTAGAATTTTAGATGACGGTGGAAGAATATCATTGTCAGTGTTTCGTAATAGGAGATAGAGACATTATCTTTTTTTATAAAGATCAAATTGCAAATAAATAGATAAATAACTTAAACTGAATAATGTTCAAAATAGTGTGTGCTCAGATACCAACCATTGCCTGTGAGTCACTGTATAAATAAATTCGTGAATCTTCAGAGAGTTTTAAGACAGACTCATTGCCTAAAATAATATTTCCTAATGAGATTTACTCGAGGGCATTTACAGTGAAACAGAATCACAACGGCCACTCTTGCAGCAGACATATTTAACACGTTCGGGTCTTGGGTATGTTGCCTAGGGCCTCTGATACACATGAGCATCCATTCCACCGTTCTAATTAAGGAAATATAAATAGCCATGGAAACGAGCTAGACTCAGTTTCTGTATTACGGCACCGAGCAGACGACATGCTTTTATGAGGGGCTGTATGTTGCGCTATCTAAGGTAACAGTGAGATCTAAGATAAACATGGTGCCTACACACAAAAACAGAAACTATCTTATCAATTCCTAACAAAGACAGATAATGCAATGAACACTGAATTATATGTTATGGCTAAATCCCTGATCACAAAAAATAGACAGAATCAGATCTCATTATTGGCTTCTGTCTGTTAGAGACTGACCAAACCCAGACAAGAAAATCGTATTATCGCGTCTGGAAGAACTTTCTTCAAGACACTTTAAATACTCATCAATGTCTGCAAGAGGCAAAAGTAATAAACAACTACCTTTTCTCCGGCTTATTAGCTTCCTGGTTTCCATTCCAGATTGTTTTTCTTTCCAACTTAGAAGAAGACTGAATGATGATAATCAATTAATTCCAAACATATTTTTTGTAATCTTCTTTGCTCTAAACACAGTTTGCCTGCTATCAGCTTTTAAATGTATTCAAGGTATCGTCGAGATGTGGAGACGTCGCTCGCATTATTTCGTACGTCCGTTTACCCACAACAGACAGGTTTAAACACTATCGCAGGGTTGAGATTATTCATAGGTTCTGACATATGTATATGTGTATCTTTGTATATATATCCGGACTTCGCTCAGCCTTAACCGTTCATAGTAGAATCTTTAAATTTTGCACATACACACTCACCTCATTGAGTAGAGACAACTTTTTTTTTGTTGAAGATTCTCTCCCTAAATAGGTTTTTAGTTTTAGTTTTAGTTTTAGTTTAGTTTTAGTTCAATTTGCAATGTAAGTTCATGCTAAATTAATCCCTTAGTTTGTGTCCGGCAGCATTCACGCTTGTTCTTTTTGAAAATTCAGACCTTTTTTAGTGATCACTGACCAACAAAATGCGAGAGAAGTAAATTATTAATTTATCACGTTTTTTTTCCAATTCTTTAATTGATCACCCCCAACACGGGTTCTTTGAGTATTTTCGGAGATATCTTGTGAAAAGACAGAAAGATGGAAAGACGGACACGACCGAATACATATACCTCCCCAGCTTTGTTGGCAGAGGTAATAACAGTGATAATGAAGAGTGTATTGACCCAAAGTCTTGGGATAAAAAGCAATAATAATAAGATGGAGTAAAACTCATGATAAAATAACAGTCATAACTAGAAAGCACCCAGCGAGCGCATACCTCTGCCAACGCCATTGTCAGTGGAAATAATTGTGCATGGATCCGCCCAAAAATCCAATCACTCCTTCCGTAGCCCATGGCCCACGCTTCCACAGAATTTCATAGAAATTAATTCCGAACTTTTGGAAATATCGTGTGGACAGACATGAACTTTGGGGAATATTATGTGGTGTGCGCATGTAACTACTACATAGGGAAGGTAATCATGCATGGATCCGCTCTAAAATTTAATCACTTCTTCCACAGCCTATTATCCACTCCGCCCGAAAATCTCATAGAAATTCATTCAGAACACTTGGAGATATTGTTTGGACAGACATGGAATTCTGGCGATATTATGTGGTGCATACACATAACTACGGCATAGGAGAGGTAATTGTACATGGATTCACCCCAAAATTTCATAGGAATTCATTGGGAACTTTTGGAGATATCGTGTGGACAGACATCAGCATATACATAAATGTATGGGGGAAAACGGGAAAATATCTTTCAATCAATTCCTGGATCCGCCCCCAAAACAGCTCTTTCTTACCCCATTGCCCAGCCTTCCAGAACATTTCATTGAAATCCATACAGAACTTTTGAAGATATCGTGTGAACAGAAAGATGGAAAGAAGTGACCAAATACATATACCTCTCCAAATTCGTTGGCCGAAGTAATAATGAGCGTATCAACCCATGTTGTGATACAAAATAGTGAGTAAAATTAGTAATAAAATAACAATAGAAGTTGTTTTATGGTTTATTGCATATTTTTCACTTGCTCTTTCAATTAAAACAGTTTTCAGATATTCTTATTCGACTCATACTCCTGAATTCATCCCTTCCCAAAAATGTATATTTGCTGAAGCTTTATTCCAAGCAAAAATAAATATTTTCCTAATTTTAATTGCCTCTCCCTATTTTATACAAGAAAATTTTAATATATATTGATTGGATTGCTGCAGTGAAGAAAACCACCTCAGCCTCTTCTTCAAACTGTCTAAGTACTGTCTAGACTTGTTCAAAAATAGGCAATGGTATGTAACCATCTTTGGCTTTATTGATTTGAATTTCAATCAGACTATCAAAGTAATGTAATTAACATTAATACCCTCTTTCAATATAAACCTTCTTAATAAAGAACTTTTCTTGCAAATATAACTTCATAACACTTATGTGATTTAACTTACTTATAAGTGTACCAAATCTCCAGACTTAAAGACTTCATGATATATGTATGTTTAGTCAATATTTATTGAAGAATAAATTTTCTGAAGCATTTAACAAGAAATAAAACTCGTAATCTTGTAAGTATCCAAAAACCACTCTAATATAATAAATCCAGATTTAATAGAATCAAATTCAGTTCGCCTTTAAACAAACAACTGAGAATATTTAATTCTATGAATTGTTCAGACTATTGAGTTTATTTTTTGTGTTGATTTTGTTGTTAATACAACTTTTTGGCTGATCCAGTCTTCTTCAGGGGTATAATCCATATGGAAGAGACCTTGTATAATTCGAAGAAGAGTCATTATCATTCCAAGAGTTGTTAGGACAGTTGAACTCATTTTTGTGTTGCATTTGTTATTGGCAGAACGTTTCAGCCGATCCATTTTACAGTCTTCTGTTGTACGATCTATATGAACATGGGCGTCTGCTGGGGAAGGTATGGAAAATGGAACCCCCCCTGGACCAGGCCTTCTCACAGAGGGCGAGAGGGTTGGAACCTTATACTGAATAAACGATAAGCCCAACCTAATGTTCCCATATAAAAAGACTTTATTCATTATTCGTTGGTATTCATACCATCGTGTCACCCTGGGGTTAGGTCATGTGCACCATCTGACATTTGAATCATACAGTGGGCCGTACTTGCTTACAATACAAATGGCGGGTGGAATGCCTATCGTGTAACAAGGTCCCCACTAAGATATATTCAGAATATACTATTTTGACCCCCCACCTTGAGATATGCGCTTCCTCCATGGAATATATCCCCCGCCACACACACACACACACTCCACACCCCACCTCTGGAAAAGAGGCAGCAGACGCCCATGCATATGATTTTGTGATGTGTCATTATCATTCCAAGAGTTGTTTGAACTACTGAACTCATTCCTTGTATTGCTTTTGTCATTGCCACAGCGTTTTAGAATATGCATTTCTTCAGGGGTAAAATCCGTAAGGACAGAGAGGGGTCACTTTTTACAATATTTATTTCTCAAGTGCGTACAAAGAAAATGTGGCACGCAGCCAATACATGATTTTGAGGTAAGTCTTTATCGTTCCAAGAAAAGAATTTAAAAAATAGAAACAAAGATACTGTCTAATAATTTTAAGATGTGTCATTATCATTCCAAGAGTTGTTTGGACTATTGATCTCATTCTTTTTGCTGCTTTTATTGTTACCACAATGTTCCAGCCAATCCATTCTATGGCCTTCTCCATGTGCACAATCCATAAGGAAGTTATCTTCTGTAAATTTGAGATGTAGCATTATCATTCCAAGAGTTGTTTGGACTATTGATCTCATTCTTTTTGCTGCTTTTATTGTTACCACAATGTTCCAGCCAATCCATGCTATGGCCTTCTCCAGGTGCACAATCGCTAAGGAAGATATCTTCTGTGAATTTGAGACGTGTCATTATCATTCCAAGAGTTATCTTGGCTATTGAATTTATTCTTTGTGTTGCTTTTGTTGTTATCACAATGTTTTAAGTGAATGAATGAGCCGAGCCGGTAGGCAGCCACCATTTCTTTCCTGTTTGCCCACTTTTCTGTACAAAAGAGACCTCTCTCCAGTGGTGTAGTGATAGCAAAGAAGCGAGGGAACACAGGGCGTAGTGATCCGGTGAGCGAGGCAAACATCTACAGTCTGACTTTTTCACGTATTCCTTAGGTTAGCGCATTTTAGGGGTACTTTAATTCAATATATATATATAGCCACAATACATTGTTTCGGCAAATTTGATCGTACAAACAGATAAACAGAATGAGAATTTTAGTAGTATTACTGAGGGAACACCGTTTCTCTCCCCCCAATGGCCATGTCGGCGGGGGTCTAGAATATGCCGATTGCATCCCCTGCAGAGGGGCA
>VCCN01002162.1:8638382-8658270 GCA_006491835.1 Architeuthis dux | reverse complement strand
TAATATCCATTGCCTCTCCGGTGATTCACCTGACTATATTATATTATTGATCTGGTTCCGGTGATGGTCACAAGTGGCCATTCTCTGCCACTGATTGGTAGCCAAAGGTCATTGAAGAATATTGGCTCTGATCAAAACGACTGCTCGTTAATTGTGGCCGTACAGCAATGAGGCATTTTGAAGATTACAGGCCCTTTGATTCATGATTGTTGGGAGTGACAGATTAAGATCAGCTCTGCATGAGAAGCTAGAAGGAATTTCATGTCTGTGCTCAAGTTATTCTGACAGGTTTACTTGCAAATTATGATATTTCTGATTGACTGTTAAATTCCGGAATGAACTTTGTTAAACAGTAAAGGATACAATTTAAGATAAGTTCAGACCTGTCTGGCATAAGGTTAAATTAACCCTTTGAACACTGACCTTCTCACATGTATGACTCCTTTACACTATACCTAGGATCTCAGGCGACCAACACTATGCATTTAGAAATATGAACTGCAAATGTAATGACATTATACAATATGATAATTATAAAGACATTTATTAATTGGGGACCCATATCAGCCCGGCATCAGTGCTAGTGATTGCTAAACGGTTTGATCTCCACACAGCGCTTGTTTCTTTATTCATCTATATATGATCTAGGCCGCCTGTCTAATACTGATGCCGGGCTGATATGGGTTCCCAGTTAATAAATGTCTTTATAATTATCATATTGTATAACTTGATTAACATAGTTCATATTTCTAAATGAGTCCCGCTCTTTACCACTGAGAGAGCAGGACCGCGTATAGGTCGCTTCAAGGGTGGATGCAGGTTCGATCCCAGCACAGCGTTTATTTCTTTATTCATTTATATACGATCTAGGCTGCCCATTTAGCAATCGTTAACAATGCTGCCAGGCTGATATGGGTTCCCAATTAATAAATGTTTTTTATAATTATCATATTCTGTCATATATAAAATTATCCATTCCTTGATTTCATTATACAATATATATAAGTCCCTCTGAACATCTCTCGTTAACAGTTATTAGTGAATAATTGACTTACATGACAAGTAATGAAATAAACAGTGTGGAATTCAGGGCTGTTGGGAGTAAGTGCTCAAGACATGTACAAAATTGAATTATGGCTATTAATGCTTGTATTTAAACCAAAAATTAGCTGTTTGTTCTGTAAACCTACATGACTTCTCAACTATCCGAAAGTAGCACATTCCTATAAAATCCTTTCGTAAGCCAAAACGGCATAAAGCAGAGAAGATATTACCATTAATTTATACGAGAAAACTTTTTGAGCATTCCCAGACCACAAAAACGGTGATGATGGTATGTTAGGCTGAGTTGTTGGAAGTGGGGTGGTGGGAGGTACAGGATACTTGGCTGTAGGAGAGAGAAAGAAAGAGAGTGTGTGCTGCCTCTATAATCGCTCACTGCAAAGCAAACGCTGATTTTTGCCATTTGCTTTTTCCTGTAAAAGCAAAAAAAGTGGCTTGAAGCAAACTTTTGAAAAGTAGGGTGAACTTGCAGTTGATTTTTTCCCTCGGTAAAAGAATTCTCTGTCAGCATGAGGCTTTGACACTTAATTCTCTCGATTGTCCTTTTCGAGAAAGTAATAAATTCTAAAAAAATAAAAAGTACTTGGTGACACTTGAGTATCACTAGATGTGGAGCCTACCTTAGGAGGGGTGTAAAACACAGTGGCTAAATTATTGTAATTAAAACTACAAAGATGAGGATTTAAATCTGAATAATTCATGAAACAGGTCTGGTTAGTCAATCAATAGAAACCGTCATGTGACCAACGTCTTTTGGCAGCATTCCATGTCGGGGTGATCAATTAAAACTGGAAAAACGGGTGATCAATAAATAAGTTAATTCTCTTGCTGGTTGGGCAGTGATCACTAAAAAAGTCTGAATTTTCAAAAAACAACTGTGAACACTGCTGGACACAAACAAAGGGACTAATTTAGCATAAACTTACATTGTAAATTGAACCCCCACTAAAAAACTAATTAGGGGTTGATTTTCAAAAAAACAAAAAGAATACCATTTTTTTCTATTGTATGTGCGACGCATACATAGCCAGCCAGACCAACTAAAAAACTGAAGAAACCTATGTTGATGTTGACTATGTTGATAGTCAATATTTGATAGTTTTGGTCGACAGTTTTTAAATAAAGCTTCTCTTTAACACTGAATTACAGAGTGTTATCATACAGAGCATCAAAGTTTTTATTCCCTCAAAGTCTCATTTGCAGCTTAGAAATCAATAGCAATATTGATTATTTACTAATTATTGTTAAAATTTTGTTTAAATCTAAAAATTTCTAAAAATTCCAGGCATTCGTAACTCAATGTCCATCTAGTGTTGAACTTCCATGTTTCAGAATTAAATGGCTTTCAGTTGATAGACAAGGTTTACTTTCTAGATTGTTCTAGAACTGTGTCGAATAGATAGTAGTTGTATATAAATAACAGCAGATTCTCTGCGGCCATATTGAAAATTGAATCAAATGAATGGTGGTGTGATGAAGCTGTTAAATTAAATAAGTTACTTCTCTCGCCTTTGACAAACCTTGAAGCATTCTGTCCATCTAGATGGCTCTAGGTCTATAGACAAGGTTTACTTCCTGGATTGTGCTAGAACTGTGTTGAACATTCTTGATAGTAGTTGAATATAAATAACAGCAGATCCTCTGTGGCCTTTTTGAAGCATCTACTGAATGGTTGTGTGATCAAGTTTTTAAGTTGAATTAGGTGTCTAAATAAAAATAATAAGTTTATTTAATATGAGTAATTTATTAATATGAATTAAAAAGTTTATTTAAACAGATCTCTCAATAGAAACCATCACATGTCCAATGTCTTTGATGGGGGGATCATTTAAAAAATTAGAAAAAGGGGTGATCAATGAATAAGTTACTTCTCTTGCTTTTTCTTGGACAGTGATCACTAAAAAAGTCTCAATTTTCAAAAACAAGCGTGAATGCTGTCAGACATGAACTAAGGAATCAATTTAGCATAAACTTACATTGCAAATTGAACTCCCCACTTAAAACCTATTTAGGGGTGAATTTTCAACAAACAAAAAAAACGTTTTTTCTATATATAATAAAGACTACATTTTTTAATTTTTAGCCCTCTAGATCCATTGGCACAGCCTGTACACACGATATATACATAGATAGCCAGCCAGCCAGCCAGCCAGCCAGCCAGCCAGCCAGGCCATTTTAAAAACTGAAGAAACCTTTTTGGTTGACAATTTCTAATACATGGTTGAGAATTTGCTATTGAAATAGCTAACAAATTGATTGTAAATGCTTTTCAAAATCACATTTAATCACATTCATTTTCTAAATCTGATCTACTATAAACAGCAGTGAAATTGTAGTAATCAGTTTGTAGACGCTTTTGTAGATTAAAACAAAAATCATGGAATTTCAAATGATGTCTTGAGTTCGATTTTTTGACCTCATTCTTTCCTTCTTTTTTATGTGCCTTCTATTTCGAGTTCTGAATCTTTGTGCCAAGTAACCTAAAGATGTGTTTTAAACGATGCCAAATTCTAGAACTTTGGCTGCAAAAAAATTGGCTTTCTGCTTGCCAGGTGACAAAAAAAAAGAAAAGATTTTAAATATTGATAATAGTGATTCTTGCATTAAAGCATCAACAAAATCTATCGTGAGCTGAGATAACACTAAAAAAAGTATTGAGTCACAAGAGAAGGAAGGAAGAAAGGAAGGGAGGAAAGGAGGAAGGAAGAGGAAGGAGAAGATGAGGATGAGAGAAAAACAAGAAGACAGAAGGAAGGAAAGAAAGGGGGACACTTAAAGAAGAAAAAAGAAGAGGAAGATGGGGAGGAAAGAAAAAGGGAGACAAGGAAGTAAGGAAAGAGAAAGAAGAGGAAGAAGAAGAGTAGAAAAGGGAGAGACTTAAAGAAGTAAGGAAGAAAAACGAAGAGGAAGATGGGGAGGGGAAAAAAAGGGATACATTGATCACCACTTTTTCCGATTTTTTAACCACCCCCAACATGGCATGCTGCCAAAAATATTGGTAAAGTAAGGAAGAAAAAAGAAGGACAAGGGAGAAAAGGGGAGACACTTAAAGAAGTAAGGAAGAAAAAAGAAGAGGAAGAAGGAGAAGAGAGAAAAGGGGAGACACTTAAGGAAGTAAGGAAGAAAAAAGAAGAAGAGAGAAAGAGGGAGACACTTAAAGAATTAAGGAAGAAAAAACAAGAAGAAGAGAGAAAAGGGGAGACATTTAAAGAAGTAAGGAAGAAAAAAAAGGAAGGAGAAGAGAGAAAAAGGGAGACACTTAAAGAAGTAAGGAAGAAAAAAGAAGAGGAAGAAAGAGGAGAGAAAAGGGGAGACACTTAAAGATATAAGGAAGAAAAAAGAAGAGAGAAAAAGGGAGACACTTAAAGAAGTAAGGAAGAAAAACAAGAAGACGAGAGAAAAGGAGGGACATTTAAAGAAGGAAGAAAAAGGGAAGGAGAAGAGAGAAAAAGGGAGACACTTAAAGAAGTTAGGAAGAAAAAAGAAGAGGAAGATGGGGTGGAAAGAAAAATAGAGACACTTAAAGAAATAAGGAAGAAAAAAGAAGTCCAAGATAGAAAAAGAAGAACATATGTCTGAGATTGTCAGGTAAGTTTTTGTTGATAATCAATGACTTAGAGAGGGAGGTATCTTATTTATTATTTCTTTTTTCACAATGATTCATTTTCCAACCTCATCCAAGTGAAATTTCATACGAGTATCGGTTTCAAAAGTGTCATCAGTTCCTGAGCTCCAACGCATTGTCGATCTAACAGACAGGCTTTATAGCTTTTCCAAGATTATGCAACTTGCTTTTTTCTTTTGTATAGTTCTGTGAATTTTGAATTTTCTGGTTACTGGTAAATGGACAAAATGTCCTCCACAAACATTGATGAAAAAATTACTCTAAGTTCAAAAATCTATGCAAGTAACAAATTATTAAAAAAACTAATCAGGAAAAAGTATTTTTTAACAAGATATTGATTAAAAATGGATCTATCATAATGTTGTAATCGCGTATGGTTGCAAGATATTGACAAAAAAATGTCTAAAATAAGTTCTATCGGAAAACGTGTGCCTTCCAGGTGACGCTCGGGAAGACTGATTGTGTCTTTATTTATTTGCACCCTTTTCCCTTATCTGCAGTGTGTGGTCGAATGTGATTGGTTGATTTGAAATAGATACTGAAAGTGATAGGACGAACGGGGAGACAAGAGTGAGGTATGAATCATAAAGAGATTTGGCTCTTCTACACATTTCGAACATAACAACAAGTCTAGGTAGTTACTCAATAGAAACCGTCACATGATAAACATCTTTTGGCAGCATGCTGTGTTGGGGTTGATCAATTAAAAAATTGGAAAAGGGGATGATCAACGAATAAGTTACCTCTCTTGCCTTTTGTTGGGTGGTGATCACTAAAAAATCTAAAGTTTCAAAAAACAAGCATGAAGGTTGCCGGGCACAAACTAAGGGACCAATTTAGCATAAACTTACATTGCAAATAAAATTTTCAAAAAACAAAAAAAATTTTGTATACATAATAAGGAGTAAATGTTTAAATTTTTACCCCTCTAGTTATATTGGTGTGGACTGTACACGTGATAGATATATAGCCAGCCAGCCAGACCAACTTAAAAACTGAAGAAACCTATATTGACGGTTTTGGTTGACAGTATCTAATAAGAATCCAAAGTAAAGACAATCATAGCTAGATGCAAGAGAGCTTACAATATCACAATCTAAACAATACCCACTGGAGAAAAAAGTTCTACTCTGTTTTTGGTGATATTTAAAAGAAATTCTTTATTACAAAATGCTGGAACGAGGACAAACTGTTACTGCACAATGCTACACTGAGCAACTGGCTTGTTTTAATGATGCATTGAAAGAGAAGAGACATTTTTCTAGGCATGGAAGTTGACAGAGGATTTTGCTGCATGATAATGCTTGTTCTCATTCTCCAGACCTGGCCTCTTCAGACCAGGGCCAAATTAAGTTAGTGCTGGGCCTGTAGCATATATTAAAAAGGGTCGCTAAATTTAATAAAATACACATAAATATCAAAACACACTAATAATGTATGACTTCAGTTTCAAATACCCTTGTATTTATACATAATATATATATCACATAGATACCATATTTCCATTAATTACTGTGTTGATGAAGGTACTATAGTCTATAGTTAAGAAAGTGCAGAATCACCGAATCAGAATTGACTATTTCAAGCATTTAGGGTGAGGCCCTTGAAAATGGGGGGGCCCTTGAAAATGCGGGACCCTTGAAAATGTGGGGCCCGATGCATATGCTATTTTTGCTACATAGTTAATCCAGCCCTGTTTTAGACTACCACCTGTTTTATTCCATACAACATGTTAATAACCAATGTTCTCTGTACAGAGTGGCCCTTACATAGAGGGCGCTCCCTAATTCTGGTGAACACATGACCGAGGACGAAGCAACCATTTTATGTTTATCAGTGGAAAACCAGGTTGTAAAGAAAAGCAGTTCATAATAAACTGTTGTCTTACTATTGTTTGTCAGTGTGTCACTTAATATTTTACACAACACTCCTTGTCTGGTCAACGATTCCAACAATTTGAAGATCTTGAATAATTCATTAAATCAAAACTGAAATTATTCTTTGATATAAGATAGCGGAAAAATGGTGTAAGGTCATAAAAATCCAGATAAAATAATTTGATGACTGAATAATGATGCTATGAATTTATATGAATAAGAGATTTTATTTTTTAAATGCTGGAAACTTTTGCATCAACCTCATATGATGGAATACAGAGTTTAGCTGGAAGGTGGCATGTGGTTATAGAAAGTTAGGCAAAATAATTTGATGACTGAATAATGATGCCATGAATTTATATGAATAAATGATTTTGTCAAAATGTGCTGTAAAACTTAATATGATGAAATCCACAATCTAGTTAAAAGTTGTCGTAAGGTGATAGAAAGTCAGGGAAAATATTTTAATGACTGAATAATGATGCTATGAATTTATATGAATGAAAGAATTTGTCAAAAAGATTTGTCTGGAAAAGAATAAATACCAGTAATTTATGAGGTTGTTTTATCACCAGGATAGCAATGCATGAAAATCTGTGTGGGTATTTCCTCATTCAAACACATTCTTTTGGTGCAAGGATAACATCCCCAGAGAGGATTGAAGTAATCAGTATGCTTTGAAGATATATTTAGTGGATTTGACACTAGCAGGTTTTAAAGATAGTATATCCATCAGATCTGCTACCTTCTTATATTTAATATTAAAATATACATTAACCCCATATACTTGTTTATACTGGTACATGATACAATTGCCAGGATTGACTTTGTGGTGTGTCGAAGCGGTGTTGTACCCCGTGATTAAAGGTTAGTTCCCTAATTCCACACATGGTCTCATAACCTTCGCTTCCTCACAACAGCCAACCAGGGATCAGCAATTAATCATGTGACAGGCGTGAGATTTGAATGAGCCTCTTTTTTTCTAGTCGACAAAACAAACGGACCTGTTCCACAGTGCTGCTACCAATTTTATGATTTTGGCCTGTCCGAGACGTGTGGTCTTCATGCGCTACGGACAGGCCAGAGTATAAAACATACACAGAACAAAGTAAGCAAATTCCCTTGATTTTACGTATACCGGAGGCCGGAGGGTACATCGGCCGAAACGTTGTGAAAATGACAACCAAGATGAGGATCTCAGTCCGAACAATGGTATCAATAAAAATGTTCATCTATTTCAAGATTGTCTTTTCGTCCGTCTCTCATTGCTAATTCCTTTTTCAGCTATTGATCGTATCTAAATGGATTCAATTTCAATACACCTTTTAAGAACCAGTATTATGGAGAAATTTAATGCATTCAAGCCGGTGTGCCACAAAATCATTCCTCCACAAGAAGGCTGAATTCTCTTCAATAGATTCGGCTTCTTTTCCTCAATAAATTCCAGGCGCAGGCAACAATCTTTATCCGCTATAACTTCATCATTTATAATAGCAAACCCCAAATAGCCAAATATATGGTTCTTTGTAATCTTAATTGTCCCATTAGTCTAAAAAAAACTGGTCAACCTCTGCATAAGGCATGAAATATATTAATAATTTCTGATCTAAAAATCAAAGATCGATGTATTCATGAGATTGACTTACGTTTGAGTACATGCAGGATCTATAAAAAAAGAGAATTGGCTTATTCATGAAAACAGAACCTTATTGAAAAAAAGAAGAGCAGATAACTCTTGTTATATTTGCTTTAAAAAACATAGTAATTAAGGAAAATTGAGCGTAACAAGTCTGTATTTGCTTGAGCAAATACACTATTTGCAAAGAAGGAGAAAAATGTATTTGCTCAAGCAAACACACAAATAAGAAGAAACAGCAAAAAAAAGAAAGGTTTCTTGCTATCAAGTTAGGACACCATATATAATAAGGCTTATGGACGAACACAATCTCAAAGAACAAAGTGCAGAGAAAGGAAAGAAAGGACTAAGTAGGTAGGGAAAAAGAGTGTTGATGAGGAAGGGAGTGAAAGTATGAATGGGAAGAAAGAGTAGACAGAAAAAAGAGAGAGTGAGAGAAAAAGGAGGGAGAGAAAACGGTGAGGAATAAGAGGGCTCCAAGAATGCAGCATTGTTGAAGTTTTCCGGACTAAAGCAGATATTTAAATAGTTCTTCAGACGATTGAACTCCTTATTGTTTGTGTTGTTAACACAACGTTTCAGCCCATCCATTCCAGGTGTAATATCTGAGTGTAATTGGGTAAACAGAAATTTTCTAGAATTATTTGAATGTTAATGACCCTACTCAAAACTATAGAAAATAACTATTTGAATGTTAATGACCCTTCTCAAAACTATAGATAAGCAGATAGGTTTTGTGCAGAAAGCTTTGATAAACTAGACTTAACCATCAACCAAAACTGTCACCCAAAACTGTCAAATCTTTTTTTTCTGATCTTATGGCCACAAATTATAAGAGGTCTGGGTAGTCACTCAATAGAAACCTTCACGTGACCAATGTATTTTGGATGCATGCCATGTTGGGGGTGATCAATTAAAAATTGGAAACAGGGGTGATCAATTAATAAGTTACTTCTCTCACATTTTGTTGAGCAGTGAATACTAAAAGAGTCTGAATTTTCAAAAAACAAGCATGACTGCTGCCAGACACAAACTAAGGGATCAATTTAGGATAAACCTAATTTGCAAACTGAACCCCCCATCTAAAACCCTATTTAGGGGGGAAATTTTACCAAAACAAAAAACGTTTCCACTACACATTGAGGGGAGTGTGTGTGCAAAAGTTCTAGTTTCTACTATGAACGGATAGGGCTGGGCAAAGTCCAGATACATATATACATAGATACATATAAATGTCAGAACACATGAATAATCTAAACCCAGTGTTTAAACTGGTCTGTTGTGCGTAGCAGTGATTAATGATACACCCTGCGCCCCACACAAAAAAGATTTAACATCAAAAAGGGAAAAAAATATTTGTAAAAGAATCCAAAAACTAAAAGATACATCTTGGTGGAAGGCTTAATGATGATTTGTGAGGCCCAAATGATGATTCGTGTTTTTTTAAAAAAATCTTCCACTAATATTCAAAGAGTCATGGAGAAGGTAGTCACATTTCATCTATCTGTTGTTTTATTCTGTTTTATTTTACTTGAGTAATGTATCATAATCCACTTCTGGCTTGCTAGGCTCATCAAAGTTTCTTCACAACCCTTTACACAGTACATTTCGGTAACCCTTTCCCAGTTTGAATTCAGAGTTGTCCATCTCTTAGACTGGTTGCCAACCAAGGCTGAAGAGCCCATTCTGCCCTGTTAATTATCCATAGCTGTTGGAAGAGGATATGGATCCATGCCTTTCCCAAGGGCATTAGTACAAAGTGAATGTAAACTGTCTCAAGCGGAGTTTGAACTCAATTTGCCAATTCTGTTTTCCATGCTTCTAACCATTAGGTCATCCTCACCTCCAAGGATTTTATTTAATTTACAGTTCAATACTTTAGTCTTGAACCAAAGTAATGACATTTTTCAACAAAAGAATTTTATTTATGTCTTAACACCAAGTCAAGGAAGACACACTGGATTTTTATTCATGCATAGAAGAAATGTCTGTATTCTAAAAGTCATCTTAATTCAATCAATCTAAATTGCTTTAAGTTCTTTTCAAACCCAATCAGTATCATAGAAAAAAAACAATGATTGATTTTCTTCTCCCAAATTAAATAAACACTGAATAAAAGTTGAACACGAAATGTATATTAGATTGATGCAAAAAGTCCCAACACTATTTTGACAATATTTTTTTTATTCATATATATTCATCGCACCATTATTCAGTCATCAAAGTATTTTCTTGAATGTCTATCATCTTGTGCCACCTTTCAGCTAAATTGTGTTTTTTCATTAAAAAAAAGAAACAATCCTACTTTTAATTCAATAAATTCTTTGAGAAATTTTGCAATTCCTTAAGTTTCTTGGAACCTCTGGCCAGGAGAGAGGTGTTTCAAGGAGTGAAACAAGTGAGGGTAAGGAGGATACGTCACATCTGGAAAAACCTTTTATCCCAACACCATCATTGTTTGCTGACTAGTATTTGCAACCCGAGGATAGGTATAGTAATGAAGCAAACTCACCATTCACTATTTACTTTCCTGCCCAGATAAAAGATCTTTTCTATTCCAATATGCCATTCAAACAAGCCAATTGCTCACTGTAACATTGCCCAGTAACACTTTTTGCAGGTTCCAGCAATTTGAAATAAAGAATTCCCGGCAATGTTTCACGACTTAACCGTCAAAAAAGGATCGCATCATAAGGACTGATTCGACCGATCACTGCTAAAGAAACTATCATTTTCTTACTTTCGTACAGTGTTTGTTTGAGTTCTAGTAAAAAATGATTATTTTATTATTTATCTTTACTTAATTTTTAGTTTCACAATTTGTTTAACTAGGGCTGTGCCATCAGTATAAAATGGTTTACAATAAACGAATAATAAAATAATGTTTTTTTATTAAAACCAATTTGAAATGTAATTTTTAAAAAAAACAACTAAATCTTAAGATGAATGTAAATAGTAGTCAAAACAATACTTTGTCTAAATAAAAATTAAATAATAAATAAATCGCTTTTTTACTAAAACCAAAACACACACTCACTGCCGTATCGGCCTTATTTAAATTGTGATTAAAACAACTAAAAATTAGTATGAATGTAAATGGAAGTCAAAAATTAATAAAAATGGTTTACAATACTACATTAAATAAAAATAAATAAAATGGAAACGTTTTTTTTACTAGAACTCAAACGGACACTGCAGTGCCGGCTTGTACTTGAGTAAATACTGTAAGTACGAAAGTAAAAAATGTTCTTCTTTAGCGGTGATTGGTCAAATCAGTCCTTATGATGCAATCCTTTTTTTGATGGTTAAGTCGTTAAACATTTCCGAATTCCCTTTGAATCCCTTCAAACACAAAGAAAAATGTTTTCCCCAAGAGATTGTGTCTGGGTTGAGATGTTGAAGGCTTCTCTGGATCTAACCATGATTTTCTTTATTTAGAATTCTTGTAATAAAACTCATTTACTTTGTGTTCAGTTCCTAAATTGCAAATATGCCCTATGGAATTTCAGTCTTGTAATGTAATCTTATAATGACATGAATTGCAAAAACTCAAACCACCTCAGATATCTTTTAAAGCAGAAGTAACTCTAAATATATATAAACCTATTATATGAACTGTATAAACATATTATTACATTGATTCCGCAAACAAATAATATCAAAACTAATGTGAGCTTGTGCTAGGTTGGTACAAAAACACAGTTTTGGGTCACATGCTGAAAATTCCCTCTAAGCTCTGCATGTGTGCGTACACAAGTTTTACAACCAGCGCACAAGAAAATTAAAGTGCGCACAATGTTTTGTAGCATACTGAAGACGCAATTTCTGGTTCTTATGACTGATGAGAGGTTTGACTGCTGGGGTCCGAGATTTCAATCCAGCAATCGATAAGTTGATGTGACACACTGTGTCTCAACACTTGCAAACCTGAAATCTCAGCATCAGTTTTGAATCTGTCTGCCATGAGTATTCTTACCATCATGTTGTCTTCCCTCTTTGTAGTTTTGCAAGGTCGTCCCGTCTTCTTTTTGGATTCTAGCGTATTAGACTTTTTATTTCTTGGGATTATTCTGTGAACAACACTTTTAGATCATCCAAAATCATTTGCAATGACTGAAATTGATATTCCACTCTCGTGAAGATCAATGATTTCTTTCCTCACATGAGTGGCCATGTTGCCGGTGATATTGGTTCCAGTAATATGTTAACCTAAATAAAGTAATTTATGATAGTTATTAAACACTTTTAACACTAATGCCTATCAATATATGGAAAACATGAATACCATTCCTTAACTTTTGATCACCTTGAATAATACAAAAAATATGCTTTTATGGTTATTCTGGAGATTTCTTTTTCCCGATTAAGCTATAAATTCTACACAATATAATTAGATGGTATTGTAATAAGTTGTCAAAAAAGTATTTATCTAGGTAGTTTGTTTCAGCAATACAGTGCTTCCCAAAAGTTTAAGATCCCCCCAAAAAAGAAGAATCTTTGCAATAAATTAGATTGTATCCGACATTTTTATTGTAAGAAATACAATTTATGGATTGTGTGTATGTCAGTATGTATGTCTTATGTAATTTGTAAAATAAATACAATACATTATATGATGTGTAAAAGCATTGATTTCATGACTTTATTGAAAAAATGCGGGGTCTTAAATTTTTGGGAAGCACTCAACAATCAATGTAATTCATTATAGCCATTCCTTATATTTTGCTTGCTACTGTACATATATGTCATCTCCCCAGCTATATTAAGTACCAGTTTCTATTTCTGAGATTGATAATTTCTTGCCTGAACTATATATTCATTTCCTGTCCATTTGCCCAAGTGACAATTCCAACGGCTGGTATGTTAACCACTCATTTGATTATATCTTGAAAAGGACTTATTATCATCACAAAATTGACTTCATCACGTTGGCTCAGAGTTATTGCATTTTAAATCCAGGGATCTTGACAAAACCAGGAATTGATTGACATAACAATGTTAAGTTCTTGGAATAACAATCAGGCACAACAGGCGGATCACCTTCCATATTGTTTCATCAAGTGTTTGACCTTCCGATATTATCTTGAGCTGAGATTTCATTGATTGTGTCCACTTTAGCTCAACACAACGGAGTAGTTGATTGCTTTATCTAATTGTAATCTGGTCTCAGCTGAACACGGCTCATGCTTGCTCACAAATCATGATCAACTCTTTAGATTACTCACCACAGATTGGACAGAGCAGAACCGAAGACGGTTTATAGAAGAAAGAGACTTCAAACAAGGCAATAGAGGAAGGCAAAATCTTTACATAAAACCATTATGGATTTAGGGTCGACTCTATCCGAACATTGCGTTTCTCTCCAATTATTAGGTTGTTACTAATGAGATGTCATTTGTTAACATCAGTAAAATAAGGAACAGTAGGTCTGGTTAGTCACTCAATAGAAACCGTCACATGACCAACATCTCTAGGCAGAATGCCATGTTGGGGGTGATCAATTAAAAACATTGGAAAAAGCGGTGATCATTGGATAAGTTACTTCTCTCGTCTTATGTTGAGCAATGATCACTAAAAAAGTCTGAATTTTCAATAAACAAGCGTGAATGCTGCTGGACACAAACTAAGCTACCAATTTAGCATAAAATTACATTGCAAATTGAACCCTCCATTAAAAACCTATGTAGAAGAATCATTCTTTTCTAGACATAATAAGAAGCTCCATTGGTGTGGCCTGTATGCACAACACTTATATAGCTAATCACTCAGCCAGACCCACTTAAAAATTGAAGAAATCTATATTGACAATTTTGGTGACAGTTTTGGTTGATGGTTTCTAATAAAGTTAGTTGTATTTTAGATATCAACAACATTTGAACCTGGTATATGTTTCAGCTTTTCTTCTCCTTGCCCACTGACTTTACCATTACTCTATTATTTCCTTGTCTAGCTTTTGTGATTTTGTACAAATAAATTTCTGGTGGCAAGGGAAAAATTTGAAAGTTAAACACTGAGTTTTGGAATGTTTTGACTAAAATTTGTTTTAGCACGTTTTGGCACTCAGTGTGTAAGTTTGCATTAAAAATCAGGAAGAATGGTATTGTCTGTGGTCAGGAAGTAATGCAAGTGTTACTGACAAATTAGAGCTATTATATACATCATATATATTGTGCTAATTTAGCAATCTGGTCTTGTAATTATCACATGTGCCTTATGTATGTGTATGTATCAGGTTGTAATGAAAGTTCTGTCCGTTTTTTGTGCCAATATTTGCAACAAATGTTGCTGTTACAGTCAGGGAACTTAGTAAACAGTTCTATGTTAGCTATATGGTTGTTAATCACAATTTGGGGAAGCATTCTTAGCAGCAAAGAGGACAGAGTTGTTACTGTGGATTAGGAATGGATCCTTTTTTACAATTTAAGCAAAATGGCTCAATTGCAATGATAAACCTGTGCCCCAACGGAGACCTTCATCCGGAGAATATCTTAAAAGTAGTTTTCTTGGCACCTCACACACTTATCCCAAACAGTCTGCAAAGTCCACTTTTCAAAACAGTTTGCAAAGTCCTCTTTTGGATCGCAATCAGCTGCCTTTTTGCATTCTCTTTATTCTTGTCCATGGTCTAAAATCCCTTTGAGAAAAGCCAGAAATCACTGGGAGCCAAATACGTGAAGAATGGGCCGGTGCATGGTCATGTCTGTTATTATGACTTCTGATGGTCAAACAGTACACAAGCTTACTCAATTGCCTCTCACTGCCAGCATAGTAACTCCATGGGAGAGTGTATGTTCATGCATGTGCAGTAAGGTCCCCCTCTGATTGGTTGCCAAGTTACATCAAGGCTGCACAACCGGTTCTTAAGATATTCAAAATACCCAACAAACCTCATATTAGTGTCATGGAAAGATAATGACTCATTTTAGAATTTCAGACAACATCCACCCATTATTACTGTTGGATAAAACAATTTTAGCTGATTACAATGATAAGATTAACAGGTCTGGTCAGTCACTCAATAGAAACTGTCATGTGACCAATATATTTTGGCAGCATGCTGTGTTGGGGGTGTCCAATTGAAAAATTGGGAAAAGGGGTGATCAATGAATAAGTTACTTCTTTAGCCTTTTTTGTACAGTGGTCTGAATTTTTTAAAAACAAGCATGAACGATAATCGATTTAATATAAACCTACATTACAAATTGAACCCCACAGTAAAAATTATTTAGGGGGGAATTTTCAAAAAACATAAAAACGTTTTTTCTAGACATAATAAGGAGTAAATGTTTAAATCTTCAGCCCTTTAGCTCCATTGGTGTGGCCTGTACGCATGATACATACATAGCCAGCCAGCCAGTCAGACCAACTTAAAAACTGAAGAAACCTATGTTTTGGTTGACAGTTTCTAATAATAATGGTTGACAATGCTTCATCTAATAAAGAATAAACAACTTTACATGATAAAATGTGCACATGATACATAGATAGCCAGCCAGCCAGCCAGCCAGCAAGACCCACTTAAAAACTGAAGAAACCTATGTTGACAGTTTCTGTGACAGTTTCTAATAACATCTCAATATGAGTATGAAGTACTTGATGGTACTCATCACAGTTACTAAAAGAAAGTATTGGTGAAGATCTGTAATTCTCTGGATGTTAAAACTTTTGACTCGTTTCTTTTCACCCAAATATTTTTATCCAATCCATCATTCAAACAAAATCAATACGTGGGAAGTATTAATACTTTATCTGAGAATCTGATCAACATCTGACTATTTTTCAAACCTGTCCAATCAACAAGAACGCATTGGTGCATCTAAACTGAAGAAAGCCGCAAATTGACAAAAACAAATACCTGTTAATCAATAATATCAGAAATTGATATTAACAATAAAAGGTGTGACATTATCATGATATTAACCAATGTCCCATTTTAGAAACCGTCAACCAAAACTGTCAACAGAAGCATAGTCAACACCAACACGGAGCTAGAGGGCTGAAAATTTAAACATTTACTCTTATTATGTCTATAAATAACAGTTTGTTTTTTTTTAAATTCCCCCCAACCAATAGGTTTTTTAGTTCAATTTACAATGTAAGTTTATGCTAAATTGGTCCATTAATTTGTGTCCGGCAGTGTGCACACTGTTTTTTTGTTGAAAAGTCAGACTTTTTTTAGTGATCACCCCCCAATAAAAGGCGAGAGTAGTAACTTATTCAGTGATTACACCTTTTCCAATTGTTTAATTGATCACCCCCAACATGGCATGCTGCCAAAAGATGTTGGTGATGTGACGGTTTCTATTGAGTGACTAATCAGACCTGTTTTTCAACCCTATTCAATCAGCAAAAACTCATTGGTGCATCTAAGCTGAAGAAAGCCATAATTTGACAGAAACGAATATCGGATAATCAATAATATCAGATATTGATATTAACAATAAAAGGGGTGATATCCTCATGATATCAACCAATGTCACATATTTAAGTGACCAAGAAGGTAGCAATACCGATTGCCAATCATAAAAGATGAAATTCAACAAATAATTACAATAATGTTTTTCTTGTCGTTTTTTATTATTTTTGGCAGCATTCATCTTGTCAGCCATCTAAGATCATTAAAATGTCCACACTGAACAATTTTAGTAATACAAACAAAATCACAGAAGTGCGGGTAGCATAATGGAAAGAAATGAATCCATCTTTTCTTACAATGTAGACTGGGCTCTTAAGCCTTGGTTGGCAAGCAGTCTAGGAGACATACAAGTCTGAATTCAAACCAGATTAGTCCAATTCGTTGTCCTGATTTGTGATAGGATAGCATTGGAAAGAGTAGGGAATGTGTTCCTGAAATGTATAGTTAACAGGGCTCTGGTGAAGCTTTGATAGGCGCAGCAAGCCGGAAGAGGATTACAATAAATTGCTCAAGTAAAATAAATGAGAATTTAAAAAATGGACAGAGAAAATACTGTGACCACCATCTCCAACACGGCATCTAGAGTACAAGTGGATCATTTCAAAACAAGAACCATAAGTTCAATGATGCTTCTATTAGTAGTTGTAGGAGGAGGAGAAGGAGGAAGATGAGGATGGTTGACCCGAAGGTCTGGACCAAGTTTCATATCAATCCAGCCTGATAGGGCTGAGAAAATTGATATTTAACATTATTAACTGAGTTCGGTATTTCTGAGTTCGGTATTTCTGAGATGAGGTGTTAGTATTACTGATACTATTGTTCGGACTGAGATCCTCATCTTGGTTGTCATTTTCACAACGTTTCGGCTGATGTACCCTCCGGCCTTCTTCAGGTGTCAAGTTTTGTCGGTAACTTACCGGAACTATTGAACTGAACCCTTTATTTGATCCACGGGGGTATACTGTCCTCATTCCACTATCCATGTCCTAGAAATTATTTTGTGGTTAATTTTTCAGTTGTGGTGCTCCTGCCTGGGATTGAACCCACAACCTACAGATGACTCAACAGTCAGACGCTTTTTAACCAACGCTTTAGTTATTTAGGCCACCGTCCCAACATTATTAGTTGTGATAATAGCTGCAGTAGGAGAGGGGGTGGAGGAAGAGGAAGATGCGGATTGTACATCTGATGGTCTGGACCAAGTTTTATATCAATCCAACATGATACGGTTGAGAAAATTGATATTTAACATATTAGGGACTGACTGACCGGAAGGTGTCTTATAGAGATGCGTTGGACGCATCTAAAAAAAGGAAATGACAAAATCATCCTGACATGCCTTGGATAGTTGCATACTTCTCACTAGCATCAGTTGTTGTTAATCAAGCCCAGGTAAAAGCCTTTTGAATACTGATTTTCAAGGCAGGCAGGCCTTCTTCACTGAGAGGATTGTTACAACACAATCATTCTAGCTCTATTTCTAGCCTTGTGTCAGACGTTGTTAAGCTAACTAAATATCAAGCACAAAAAGACCAATATTTCTGTTGTGTACCATAAAAGAAAAAAATTCTCTTTAATTATAGGTCAGTATGTATTTTCTCAAACTGCTTTATTAATCACTGCTACCAAAGGTTTATTAATCACTGCTACCAAAGGTTTATTATATTATGTTATATTATTATATTATTATATTATGTTATATTATCTTATAAAAGGTTTATTAATCACTGCTACCAAAGGTTTATTAATTACTGCTACCAAAAGTTTATTAATCACTGCTACCAAAGGTTTAGGTTATTCATCTGTTCACACGTTTATATGTATCTATGTATCTTTCTATCAATCTATCTATGTATCCGGATTTCGGCCAGCCCTAAACGTTCATAGTAGAAACTTGAAATTGTGTACACACAGTCCCCTCAATGAGTAGGGAAAATGTATTTTTTTGTTTTTTTGAAAATTAACCCCTAAATAGGTTTTTAGAGGGGCTTCAATATGCAATGTAAGTTTATGCTAAATTGGTCACTAGTTTGTACCCACTTGTTTTTTTAAAAATTCAGACTTTTTTTAGTGATCACAGCCCAACTTTTTAATTGATCACCCCTAACAGAACATATTGGGTGGCAGTGATTCAAAATGTGCCTTGGAATGCTAGTTTGTATTATTATTCTAGTAATAAAATGATAACGGTGAAAATGTTTCATCTAAATCAAAATTAAAGTAAAACAAAGATGGTGTAGAATGTTGGAAAAGAGAAGGTGGCAAAAGGACTACATCTTTGTGCCATGCTCAATCATCAAGGTTTCTATGATCAGCACTATAAAGAAAACAAACAGGTCTGGTTAGTCACTCAATAGAAACTGTCATATGACCAATGTCTTTTGGCAGCATGCCATATTGGGGGTGATCATTTAAAAAATTAGTAAAATGGGTGATCAGTGAATAAGTTACTTCTCTCACATTTTGTTGGCAAGTGATCACTAAAAAAGTCAGAATTTAAAAAAAAAAAACACAAACAAAGGGATCAATTTAGCATAAATCTACATTGTAAATTGATCCTCCCACTAAAAACCTAATTAGGGGGGAATTTTCAAAAAACAATGAAAATGTTTTTCTAGATATAATAAGGAGTAAATGCTGAAATTTTCAACCATCTAGTTCTATTTGTGCATACTGTATACCTGATATATACATAGCCAGCCAGACCAACTTGAAAACTGAAAGAAACCTATTTTGACAGTTTTGGTGACAGTTTTGGTTGACGGTTTCTAATAATCCAAATATTTTAACACCTTCAGCACCAACGTTTTTTTTATCCTCTTAACAGGTAAAGTAGGAAAATAGTTAATTAACGTCCTTTGGTGCTGAATGTGAGTATGCAATTAAAGAAAGACTTGTATAATATATGACGGTGTGCGGTGCTGTAATGGTCATTAGTGCAGAAAATGGTATCAACAAGCATAGTTCAGATTCTAGCTAATGTATTGATATTCACTACACATGAATGCCTTTGAGAAAAGGCATGAATCCAATTCTCCCAGTGCTCTGTCTCATTAACAGATATCTTGATGTAATGTCTAATCAATAGCTTTTGATGATTGCTGAACAAAAGAGGGGGGTGAGTGACATTGTTAACAGTGACCAATTAGTTTCTCATACATATAATACAATACATAGTGTATGTATAGGAATACAATATATATTATAGATAAAAGAATCTGGCACGATATGGCTAAGAAAATTGATGTTTAATATTATTAGTGTGTGTGGTA
>VCCN01002162.1:8576763-8588654 GCA_006491835.1 Architeuthis dux | reverse complement strand
CATAATTTTATCTGCATTAAAAATGCAGTGAATCTTATCTAAATAATGTCTAAACATATTTTTTACTAATTTAGATTTTCAGGCAATGGGTCGATTTTTGCAGCAGAAAACTT
The DNA here is from genome assembly GCA_006491835.1 of Architeuthis dux. Taxonomy (NCBI): domain Eukaryota; kingdom Metazoa; phylum Mollusca; class Cephalopoda; order Oegopsida; family Architeuthidae; genus Architeuthis; species Architeuthis dux. The sequence goes on along the minus strand of VCCN01002162.1, from coordinate 8,588,541 downwards.
TCAAAGATTTTTGACCACTACAATTCACTGAAGAAGAATAAGAAGAATAACACAAGACATGTGACAACGATAAAATGAAGGAAGATATGTTCAGAACCAATATCCAGGAATTCTTTGATATTGCAACTAATGATTACAATTATTAATTGAGAATTCTTGCACATGCATTATGAAGTCATAATTTTTTGCAGCATGACTGAAAATTGAATGCCCCCACTAAGAACCTATTCAAGGGGGAGAATTTTTTGACAAACAAAAAAGATTTTTTTTTCTAGACATGGGAGTAAATGTTCAAATTTTCAGCCCTCTAACTCCATTGGTGCGGCCTGTATGTGCGATACATACATACATAGCCAGCCAGACCAGACCAGCTTAAAAACTGAAGAAACCTATGTTGACATTTTTGGTAGACATTTTTTAATTCAGTGAACAATTTATGTTATCTGAATAAGGAACAAAAACAGAAAACAACAGTTGATATGTCAGTATTCAGCAGAAAACATGGAGGATTGAAGATTTTTGTTGATGGTCAGATTTATTGAGGACTTTGCTATTTTTATATCGTCAGAAAGATATGTGAGCAAGTGAAAGAACAATTCAAGTACATTTTTAGGTTCACTAAGCTAGCTAAAGACCTACTATTTAAGTGTGCTAAAGATAAGAAACGATCATCAGTCTAAAAGTGACAGAAAACGCTTACCAAGATAAAGATACATACTAAGTTGGGACAAAGGATGCATCCCCAACAAATACATCTTACAGGTTTTATTTAGAATGGAGAAGATTGTTCTCCAATTCTTTTTCAATTATCCCTGTTTTTGATGGATGTAGAACTGATCTGCTTGAATCAAGAAACTGACAATTCACCTATTTCATGTCCACTGTTTTGAAGTTAAAGATAAGGAAAAGAGTTTTTATATTCAAATGGTTCTTCGGACAATTGAATGCCTTCTTGTTGGTGTTGGGGTAAACAGAAGTTTTGTTTTTAAATGGAGTAACCCTTATAACTCGGGCCCAGGTGTTTCTGTGTCTTTGTCTTGTCAGGTTTGGGTCTGTTGAGAAGTGGAAGCCACATACGGTTGTTAGTCAGACAAGTGTGGAATTCAACCCGATGTGGCTTCCGCTTCTCAACAGACCTAAACCTGACAAGACAAAGAACCTGACAAGACAGAGACACAGAAACACCCGGGCCCTGCGTTATAAGGGTTAACCCCTTAAAAAACAAAACTTCTGTTTACCGCAGCTAACTCGGATTTTACACCTGAAGAAGGCCGAAGAATGGATCAGTTGAAATGTTGTGTTTACAACACACACAACGAGAAGGAGTTCAGGCGTCTGAAGAACCATTTGAATATTAATGACCCTTCTCAAAACTATAGAAAAAAAGAGTTTTTATATATTTATTATGAGATGAAGTATTGTAATCCAGTGGATCTACTACTATTTACCTTCATCTGAATTTTTAAGTTGTTTTAATTACAACTTCAATTCGGACCGTCAATTCTACAGCAACATAGCAACATTCAATCCATGTTGTTTGCTCATTGCTAATGAAGTGATGGTCCAAATTGAAGTAAAATTGAATAAAAACAACTTAAAAATTAAAACGGTAACAATATCTATAAAATGTAAAATCTTTGCAGATGATACCAAATTGTACCACCCCGTCTTGTTGCCGGTTGAAAAAATAAGAGTACAGGAGGACCTAGATAAATTAATGCTATGGTCAAGAGAATGGTTATTAGGTTTTAATGAAGATAAAGGTAAGGTGTTACATGTAGGAAATAGAAATCCGTGTTATGATTACTGTATGAACGGAAATATACTAGATATTGTAAATGATGGAAAGGATCTTGGTATCATAGTAACTGATAAACTATCATTCTTCAAGTTTATTGCTAGTGCTGCGGCTAAGGCGAACAGGGTACTAGGACTGATTAAGCATACCTTTTCATATATAGACAAGGAGTCATTCCTTATACTATATAAGACTTATGTCCATCCACACCGCAAGTACTGTGCACGGGCCTGGTCACCATACTTAGAGAGAGATAAAAATCTTTTAGAAAAAGTCTAAAGACGAGCAACTAAGTTAGTACCGGAATTAAAAAGTATGAGTTATGAGGATAGGCTAAAAGCGTTAGGATGAACATCATTAGAAAATAGGAGAGATCGGAGAGACTTAATAGAAATGTTTAAGATTATGCATGGTTTAGAAGTAGTAAACCCTGATGTATTTGAGAGGCCGCATATATATGGTAGAAGCAAATAGAAGTAGATTGAATATCAGAAAATTCTTTTTTAGCAATAGAGTGGTAGGACTTTGGAATAGATTACCGGAATATGTAATTCTATCAACAGATGTAAATGATTTTAAGAAGAATTATGATGTTCATTACACCACCGCAAAGGTTTAAGGCCCTAGATATTGTGTAAATATGATTGTTATGATGTGTGCTTGTATATACAAATTGTATACTTTTTATACAAATTGTATACTTTTTATACAAATTGTATACTTTTTATACAAATTGTATACTTTTTATACAAATTGTATACTTTTTTTGACACTAAAATAAAATGTTCTAAAATGTCCTAAATGTTCTAAAGAGTACTCGAAATTGATTCAATGAGGAAAGGAGATTTAATTTCTTTAGATATTTTCCTTTTCTCTCTGTCGATTTCGCTCTCTCTTCTAACAGGGCCCTGGACAATCTTCAGAAAGAAATTGCTGATTTATCAACTTCTTCCAAAGGTTCAGGAACATAAAATCCCCAAAGAGACTTAATAGTAGTGACATTTATTGTTTGGTGTCTTTGATCATATTATACATCTCTCTTTCCACATGTGGATTTCCCCCAATATCCAAAGTTAAAGCATTCCCATAAAAAAAACATTTTGTAAGCCGAAATGGGATAACGTTAAGATGCAATTACCATTAATTTATATGGGAAATCTTTTTTTTTTGCATTCCCTGACCAAAAAATATGGTGATGATGATATGTTAGATTGAGTCATCGGAGGTTGGGATGGTGGGAAGTACAAGAGACTGGACTGTAGGAGAGAGAGGAAGAGGGTGTGTGCTGTCTTGCTTGCTGCAAAACAAAAAGTGAATGCTATTTTTGCTTTTTGCATTTTTCCATAAAAGCAAAAGAAATTGCGTAACATCAACTTATGAAAAGCAAGGAATACCTGTATCAACTTCTTCCAAAGGTTCAGGACCATAAAATTCTCAAAGAGACGTAACGGTAGTGAAATTCTTTGATTAATGCTAGTAGCAATTTATTCCACAGGTACACATGTTATATCTCCTTTTTTTCTTTTTCTACATATTTGTGTGCTATTTTTTTTTATGTTTCTGATATTTCCCTTCTGTTGCCAATCGCTGATTCAATTGCATTTTGGTTACGGTGCCTGGTTTGTCAAGACAACCATTTATTGGTTCTTAATTGCTCCATCTGTGCACCGCACCAAGATGACCGATTCTAATCTCTGACCCTTTCCATTCCATCCTACTTCTTTGATCGTCTTTGATCTTCCTGTTCTCTGCACTTTGAATTGCTCCGTTGCACTTGGGCCTACTTTGGCCCAATAAAGATTTCAGCCTTCAATCAACCTTCTACTTTCACTTTCACTATCATGGTTTCTCTGAAAGATTTTCTCTTATTATCAACCTTCCCTTTCAGCAGGTCATGTTCATTAACTTTTAGCTTCCAGTACTGTGAGTTACTGCACTTTACTTTTAATGCATTCATCAAATAGACGGGCAACCATACTAATGGTCTAACTAGTTTGATCATTTTTACTTGAAGAATAAAATAGCTACACACACTTTTATAAGACTATACAAAAAAATCAACTGCTCAAAATCCTTATGGAAGTTCTGGCGTAATGCTAGAGATTTTTTTCAAGAAGTTCTGAGTTCTGAGTTACCATATGAGATCTGTCCGGAAAGTATCCAGCCATTCACTTTCATGGATTCTCCAAAAGACTTTCTTATTACCAACCTTTCCTTGCAGCAGGTCATGTTCACTAACTTTTACCCTCAGTACTGTGAGATACTGCATTTTCAATACATATATATATATATATAAATAATACAGAACTCAATAAAAACTGTCATGTTACCAACATCTTTTGGCAGTATGCCGTGTTGGGGGTGATCAATGAATAAGTTACTTCTCTCACCTTTTGTTGGATCATTAAAAAGTCTGCATTTTCAAAAAACAAGTGGGCACTAACAAGAGATCAATTTAGAATAAATTTACATTGTAAATTGAACCCACCCCCACTAAAAAAGTATTATGGGGTAATTCTCAAAAGACAAAAAAAAGTTTTTTTTTTAGACTGACTTGAAAACTGAAGAAACCTATTTTGACAGTTTTGGTTGACAGTTTCTAATAGACAAGCAGCAGAATTAATGGTTAACATAACATGATCATTTCTCTTAAAGAATAAAATTGCTACACAAGCTTTTATGCAACCATACATCTTTTGACACACTACCCAAAATCCTTATGGAAGTTCTGGAATAGTGCCAGAGATTTCCTTCAAGAAGTTCTGAGTTATCATATGAGATCGGTCTGCAAAGTATCCAGCCATTTAGTATTAATGTAAAAATAGCCTACCTAGGGCAATGGCAACTTATTCCCCTTCAAAGAACAATTACCCAACATACCTTCCACTTTTCAAAACAGTCTTCAAAGTCTTGTTTCGGTGTTGCCATCAGCTGCCCCACATCTCATCCTTGATCTCATCCACAGTCTGAAATCTCCTCACTTTCAACAACAATTTTAGCTTTGGGCAAAGTTGCAGGGAGCCAATTCTGGACAGATGGGGGCTTACAGTGATGCAAGGCTTTGCAAAAAACACTCTGCACAAGATGTGAAAATTAGGCATAAATGTGACAGTCGTACAGTACATAAGCTCACTCAATGTCATCTCATTGCTGACTGAATTACCCCACAAGAGAGTGTCTATTTATGCATGCCAAGTAAGGTTTCCTCTAATTGGTTGCCAAGTTACATCAAAGGCCACTCAACCGGTTATTGAGATATTCAAGATGGTTGGATACTTTCCAGACAGACGGTGTATATACTTGTATATAAATAACTTGTGTATAATTTGACGCTTTTCATATTTTTCTCATGATATGCCATGAAAACAACATTAATATTCAGGGATTTTACAAGTACATTCCGCTAACCTACATATCTCAAAGGACATGAATTTACAGCTTGCTATCTATTAGCGTGTACAGTTTATTTGGACAAGTTAATTGTTAACTAAGTATTCACATTGTCTGTAATGAGTTATTCCCCTTAGACAGGAGAGTGCTTATCAACTTCCTGTAAGGCGCCACTGTTTACGTCTTCGTGACCGGGGAGGACATATTGGTTTTAGGAGATTGAGAAGACGCACGTTGTGTTGAGTGCGGCCATTGTAAATATGTATGAATAAATTTGATCTGTGTGAGTATGTGTTTTGTTGCAATCTGTTAATATCTGTCATTATAACAACCTTACATTAATTTATCAGTGTATTATGTTTATATCATTATTTATGTATCATATTTTTATATCATTTATATTGAAACAATTGTATATGCCAGTATATCGGATAGAAATTCAAATTCTTTTTAAAACTAAGCCAATATAAAGAATTATTCACAATAAATCTAAATCAGGAAGTTATATCGAATTTGCATAATGTTTCATGTCTCAAGTTTCCAAAGCACAAGAATCGAGTTCAGTTGGTGTGTAATCAATCTTCTGGAAATATTGGCATCAGTCTTGGGAAGAACTGAAACTTACAAGTCTGGTTAGTCTCTCAATAGAAACTGTCATATTACCAATGTCTTTTGGCAGTATGCCGTGTTGGGGGTGATCAATTGAAAAATTTGGAAAAAGGGGTGATCAATGAATAAGTTACTTCTCTCTCCTTTTGTTGGGATAAAAAGTCAAAACTTAAAAAAGATGAGTGAGAATCCACAAACTAATGGATCAATTTAGCATAAGCTACCATTGCAAATTGCCCCCCCCCCCATACACACACACTAAAAAAACTATTTAGGGTGAATTTTCAAAACCTTTTTCTAGACATAATAAGAAGTAAATGTTGAAATTTTCAGCCCTCTAGCTCCATTGGTGCTGCATGTATGCATGATACATACATACATACATACGTAGCCAACCAGCTTAAAAATTGAAGAAACCTATGTTAACAGTTTTGGTGACAGTTGAGGTTGACGGTTTCTAATTACTATTAACTTCTGAAGAATTCCAACATTTTTTTTGATTTCCAGAAGCTGTGTACTTTTATTTACTAATTTATTAGTTCTGTTGGCTTGACTGAAGTGAAAGTCAGTATGCAATTTTCATTGATGCTCAGAGAATACAACAATCATTTGAAAGAAGGGTTGTAAATACCCTCCCCAAATCCCCTCGAACTGGAGATCTATTGACAAGAGATTTCAAAAACTAAATCTACTAAACTCCAACGGAGGCAGATTCTTTTCTGATACAGTAATATATTTTTTGAATAAGTTGCCAAGTCATGTTAAAGATAACATTAGTGTACAAAGTTTCAAAAATAATACAGATAATCTTTTAAATTATGGAAAAAACATGAGATTACAAGGACATTTTTGGAATCTGTCAGATAATATTTTCAGGAGTCTGGTCTGTGAATTGTGTTAAATTATAGATGTTGTTTGTATTTATGTACATTTGAATATGGTTTTATGAGTTTTTAAGTTGATGTGTAAATATTGTGTATAATTTGGAGATGCCCAAAGAGGCATAATAAAATAATTTTTAAAAAAAGATTTGGTGCTCTCCAGCACCCTGTTTATCCTCTGTTCTAACAAAGAATTTTTAATTCATTTGCATAATGGGAAATTCGGTAATACAACTGCTTGGAAACTTTATTAGATTATAATCAGATGCTATTTAAGCAGAAGATTGGATCAGCATGAATGCCAACAGGTGTCTGGGACTAAATTATCAAGAGATCCTGATTTTCTCATTATTTCTATTGCCAAAACCTGTCATCAAATCAGGGAGAAGTGCCAAGAGTTTCCACCAACAATTAAATTACAGGTCATTATCACTGATCACTCACAAACATTTCCGGGAAAGGTTTGGAATCTGATTCTTACCCCATGACATCAAAAGAAGTAAGCAAAGGTCTTAGTAGTAAAAAAAGAAAAAGAAAAAAAAATGCCACTTGGACCCATTGTTATTTAAAATTCTGAATGAATTCTTATACTGGTATCAAACTTGTGACACCTAAAAAGGCATGTGCCACAATATTTGTGGTACCAAAGGCATGCACCCAAAGTATTGCATTTATAGCTTGAAAAGCAGTGTTTAAATGGATTTCAGTAAGTTTTAAGGCTATAGCATTGCTGTATATAGGCTTTTCAAAGTGTTAAAAACATGCCAAAGAGGCCTAAATATAGCATTTATAGCTTGAAAAGCAGTGTTTAAATGGGTTTCAGTAAGTTTTAAGGCTATAGCATTGCTGTATATAGGCTTTACAAAGTGTTAAAAACAAGCCTAATAGGCTAGCTATAGCATTTATAGCTTGAAAAGCAGTGTTTAAATGGGTTTCAGTAAGTTTGGATCTAGAAATATTTGGTCTGTAAGAGAGGAAGTAGGTCTTATCAGAAGTGATAAGGGGAAAAGAATAGTTTCTGGTTGACCCCTGGTGTGTGTATGTGTGTGTGAAAATAATGTGTGCTTGTTGGGTTACTTTGTGTGTGTGTGTGAGGTAGTAGGCTCTCTTACAGACCAAACATTCTCCAGTTCCACCAAAATCTCCTCTGAAGAAAGCTGTCATCCACAGTTGAAACATGTAAGGAAATAAATAATATTTTCTAAATATTTCGAGACTCTGTACTGTCTTCTTTTTATCATAATGTCAGATAATCTTATCCTATTGTATACCATTGAGACTTTTCAATTTGATCGAGGCTAATAATTTATTTATTAAAACTTCATAATTCATAGGTGGTGGTCTTTGATCTAGACTGCTAGGAGAGCCATCGAATTAAAAGCGGTATTGTTTTGAATTACTCCTAAACTGCAATAACCATGGTAAACAATTGACGAACCACCAAATTTAAATATACTTGAAGTTTTAATGTATGATATATGTTGGTCTTTCCTTAAAATATTTCTCTTGAAAAAATGTTTTGTTAGAATGTGTGGATAGCCCTGCTAGCGTGGGTAGAAACACATGGGCAGAGGACAAAGACATTTAGGCTGGACATTCCACTTACATTGATGGGCCCGAGAGAAGCAGACCATATTATCAGTAAGTGAGATTTTAAAACCTTTTTATCGTTGGTAGGTTTGAGAAGCTTTTCAGACTATATAGATATATATTTATATAACGTGCGTATTTATATATATATATGCACACGTTATATATTATTGTAATGTGAATAACTGACAACATGTTTAGAAAATTAACACCAGGCATTATAATCTTCATCATCTTTATTGTTATTATTATCAATTTGTACATACTTTAAAGTTTTTTTCGCACCTACCAACCTACCTGCTCCCAAAAAATAATAACAGTTACAAATTACTTTACTGACCGCAATAATGACTGTTTACCTCAATGAACCATACAGATTACGAATTAAGAAAAATAAACTTGAGTTATATCTCTTAGACATCATCTCACTTAGTTGAAAATAGTAAATTTGCTGAAGTCTAAATTATGTGTCGTAAACTAAATACTTATACTGCATAAGAACTGCACATTTTACTCTGCACTGAGTTGATAAGTATCATTTGGGGTTAGAATTGAAAAAAAACCTTCTGGCTCATTGTCCCATGCCTTACCCATAAGCTGACTAGCAAATAGCCAAATTTCTTTTACAGAATTCTATTTGTGCTTCACTTTATTAAAAATTCATAATAAATTGAAAGATGGACATTTTAATAATGCATGAAAAGTAATTAACTATTTAATATTTTAGCCTCATCGATTCATTTTGTCCATCAGGGAATGAACAACTTAATTCTTCAAATAAAGAGAAAATAAAAGGAAAGCTTTAAAAATCAGGAAAGGCTACCAAGACAAGTATCTAACCACATCCAATTCAGACCAGAGTGGCCAATACCACTCATAAAATAAAGTAATTGCCTCAGGAAAAATAAATTCAGTTCAAGTTTTGATGAAAATGGTTGATTTTATGTGCAAATCCAAAACTCATTTATGAAGAGACGACTAATTGGATAATCCATATTGGTCTAAATTTGTCATTAGAATAATGGAAAAATCAGTAGAAATTTTCTTCCATTCTTTTGTGTTGTGGCCTGTTTCTTGAGCAGATATTGTCTTCTGATTTATCCTTGTCCTTTGGACTGGTCTGTTTCTTGTCCAGATATCTGATTTATCCTTGTCCTTTGGGTTGGTCTGTTTCTTGTCCAGATGTCATTTGATTTATCCTTGTCTTCTGGGATGGTCTGTTTCTTGACCAGATATCTGATTTATTCTTGTCTTTTGGGATGGTCTGTTTCTTGAGCAGATATTGTCTTCTGATTCATCCTTGTCCTTTGGGCTGGTCTATTGGCTCTTTCAAGTCTTATTCCCCTCAGGAATGTGTAAGACTTATTCGATATCACCTTAAGGATCATCTTTGATTCAACTTCCAGGACTATTTTGTGATTTTCTCCTCAGAAATCAACTTGTTTTGGCCTGTAAAGCTGGATCACTATAGATTCTGACTCGCAATCATGCAGATTTGAACATTGAACTAAAATTGACTGAAATTATAACAGATAGTAAACTTAATCGATTCTTATGCACACAAATGATAAAATAGAGGAACTGATAGGAAAACGCAGGGGTAGATAGATATACAGTCACGCATATAAATATGTGTGTAAAATTACACTTTGTGAGATTATGGTGATAGGATGATCCCTATAATATAATTTGTTAAGAATGGGTATTGTTCTTAACGGTTTGGTTTGGCCTTGGGCGATGAAGTGTATGTATTTTTGTTTGTACTATTTGGGTATAACTTCAGTCCAATATAACAGTAGAATACACGCAAAGGAAAAACAGGCAAGACATATATTTTCTCTAAGGATACAATCATGTAATTACGAACAAAAGAACATAATTGAGCAATGAAAGGACACCCATGTTATAGAATATCAATAATGCAAACGATTGATTGTACACACAATAATGAACATAAAACGTGTTGATAGAGGAGAGAGATATTAAAATGTGTGTATTAGAGAAAATTACTTTAAAACATATATTACGTCTCTGAAAAATAGACTTCACCTCAATGTGAGACGATGCGAAATAGGTGCTATAGTGTCTCTTGTGTCTATACTAATATTTGAGCCCTTTGTTTGTTTGTTTGTTTGTTTGTTCCTATTCTTCGGTAAAACTACAAAGCCGACTGACATGTTTTTTGGCATGGAGAATCAATAAATATCAACTTCCCACATAGGCTAATCTTTGAGGTTAGTCAAGGTCATTTGAGGTCATTCTCTAGAGAATCTTCAGTTCTGATAATCAGAAGATTTTATTTTTATACCAGATTTTTCATCTTTGATTCTTCTTACGAATGGCACAGATACTTCTTACAATAAAATCATTTCTTAAACAAGTTTTTTATGTTTTTGGTCGGATTTCGACTTTTTGGCAATTACACACTGATAGCAGCTGTAACACTAACACGCACTGAGTCAGTGGAAGTTTGGGTTTCTCCCTCTTCCACTTCTGTTTTATCTATGACAACAACTCTAGCTAAAACATAGTGAAGGGAGGCTTATGACCCTCCTCTTTTTTCATTGACAAAAATTCAATGTAATTCATTTCATAGTGAAGGGAAACTTGCTTCTAATGTAACCCTTTTCTTTCTCATTGACAAAAATTCTACATATTTCAATTCATATTGAAGCCAACGTTTTGCAATGGGGGGCTTAACGACACATGACTGTGTTAATTCTGGTCATTTTCTAATATAAACTTGACAGTCCTTTTTCAATTAGTTTCTGGGGGCGGGGGGTAAGTATTGTTATTCATTATTACTCATTTTGACTACTATTTTAATTCATCTTAATTTTTGGTTTATTTCTTTGATTATTACTTCAGTAAGACCATCTCGGTTAACAGCGCATATTGGAAATATAGATTTACGTCTCTGTGTAAATAATAGTTTTTCCATTTGTTGTGTTGGATAAGATGATTTAAGAAATATATTTGTTACTGTGTTGTCTATTTTGAGGTTATGTTTTTCACGGGCAACACCGGGTATCCCTGCTAGTTTCTATATATAGCAAACGCCTGGACGTAGTTGTAAGCAAAAAGGCGACAAAACGGCTCGTAGTTTTATATTTTAAATATTTTCGTGTGAGCTTATTTTAAGAGTTATGTTGTTCTAACTTTGTAAAAAGGTGTGTCTACCGTTATACTAAATTTATTGTAAATTTCGTATTTCTAAATTTATTGAAAATTATATAAAACCTTATTTTTGTTCAATTTGGACACAGTAACAATTTGATTTTGACTGCTATAAATAACGTTACAGAAATACGCTACTTTTTAATAATTAAACGTTTATTTTTTATATATATACTGACCGTTATGGTCACTAATAATTTGAATATCTCTACAATAGTTCCCACCCAAATTGCAGAGCAATTTCAGCATAATTTCTAAGAGTAAATTTGTTTATTTTTTTATATATACTGACCGTTATGGTCACTTTATGCGTCGCTACTGCAAAATAAAGCG
>VCCN01002162.1:8338123-8358105 GCA_006491835.1 Architeuthis dux | reverse complement strand
CAAAAATAAATAATGGTTGACAATGCTTCATCTAATTAAAAACAATCAAGGTATTTGTTACGATTCTTCTCATGATATTTTTCTTTCAAATGGTATTCTGCACTTGGTGGCCTAGCGTCTGACTAAAGCTTAGTTAATACCAAAAATATTCATATAATCAGTTCATAATGCTACAGGCACATGCTCATAGTATTCGGTCATTATTCTCTGGTTTACTTCTCTAAATACAAATGCAATATCACTGTATTTTTGTAAAAGTAAAATGCAGTCTACCATACTTAACTGAATTATTTATACGCCATTACAGCATTTCTTTAAAAGAGAAAAACACGGTACAATCTTATCACTTGGAACTATCCTAATGTTTTCAGAATACAAAACCCAAAGTACGGCTTTGATACTTTCTTTGTAATCTTTGTAGAAAACGGACACTAACATCCAAAATGGCAGATTTACCAGCGCTTAATTAAATGAACCAAATAAAGTTTGTCTCTATTCAGGAATTTGGCACTTGAAGAAAAGAAAATCTCTTGCAGTACTCAATAGATTCCATGAAAAGTTTCTTCAAGAACCGAAGCATGGTGTTCATCAAAGAGATTATTAAATTTACCATTCACAAGATGAACAGTGATTGTTCACATAAGACACTTCTGATTTCATACTATTCTTCCTCTCTTTTTTCTTGCATCCACACCAAATCTATTAAAACATTCTTTGGTTTTCCTTCAATAAAAGCACCTCATTGTAATGAAAGATGCGACGAGGCACCAGATAGATAAGACATCAAGGGTCTGGAATTTCCTTTTCATCATTTTCATTTTTTATTTTGGTGATATGAAAACATTGATTCGGACAGTATAAATGAATAAAAAAGATTAAAAATGGACATGAAACAAACACTAAATTGTTCTAGATTTCTTTCAAAAATTCAAAAGAGAAATTACCATTTTCATTGGGTTCAAACACCCTGACCACTTATCTGCAGTGGCATTTATTTGCAAATATATAGGGTGGCGTGAATGTCGCGAAGGGGTTTAATATAATCCTATTTCTTTCTATTTCATGTTACTGAAAAAGTGGAAATTTGTTAAGTTCAAAATGGCAGGCATTTGAAAGAAACAATATATTGTTTGATAAAGATCTACTTTCGTTAACCAAGTCTTTCAGACCATTTTTGGCAAACTCCAAATCTAAATAGACGAGTTCTATAACGAACTAAGAAATCTGGTATCATGCAGCTTCCTCGATGACGATGCGGAAATAAAGTCTCAGCTAATCACTGGCTGTAGATCCGAGAGAAGGGACTGAACGATCATAAAATGTCCCTACAGGATTTACTACAATATGCGAGAACAACGCAGCTGGCGGCCGAGCACATTAAACACGTAGCCGATTTTCAACAATCCGCCAAAATCAATGTTCGTCAACTCACAACTCACAACTCACAAACAAGCCACACTATCAACATCACATCACAACCGATCACAGCAACACTGCCGAAATTGTGGGGGCCAAGGCCCCATCCCATAACACAGCTACCCCGCATACAATCGTCAGTGCAACTGCAAAAACAATGAACCATTTTGCCTCTGTCTGTCGCTAGAAACCAGCATCAGATCCACCGCCTCGGTTTCGAAGCGATGAAAGACCGAGCGAACGGGTAAACCACACTGAGAAAAGCCGAAGAGACAGCCCCGAATCAGGCGGTGATGATGTCGACTACATATTCAAATGCGATGTCGTACCAGCCCAATGCAACATGAAGTGATTAAACTCACTATCTGAGGAAGATGTCAGAGATCTAGAAATGTATATGCACTCACAGCAAGCCGATACTAATGAGTTGGAGGAAAAATTTGAAACTCACAGCCACACGTACACACACACAAATGTTGTGATTTGGAAAGCTTCGAATAGCTAGAGAAGAAATTTAATTCCTCCGAACAGCGCCTCACCAGACCCAATGATCAGTTATCTACAATTCAAAGAGGTAGATTGCCTCGTCGAGAAATGTAAAGAGATGTCCGTGAAATCTTCAGAAAGAAACCGAGCTACACATGAGGCTAGAGACGGAATCCAGTCTAAACCGGACACGTTAACAGAAGAAAACATCGGTTACCATCGGTTAAAACCGGGGACGCCAGCTAAGAGAAACCAAAGGTAGAAAAATAAAAAATAAAATAATTGAAACATCAACATACACACAAGCGGAAAAATCAATCGAAACAACAAACACACATGAGAATTGCACGCAAAGCACAATCGAAACAACATACACACAACATGAGAATTACATACGAAACACAGAACCGTTTGACTCGGAAAACGAACATGGCGACGTTTCAAACAAAGACGGCAACGGTGACCTAGATACATTTCGAACCACATGGAGCTGGATAAAATTTCACCCCGGGGACATCAGATAAAACTAAATTCCCCGCACACTCGCTTCAATAATAACAAACAAACCACTCCACCCCACCAAAAGAATAATGATAACACACACGCACACACAAAAGTAAAACCCAGTTACTTAAAAAGAAAAACGCTACAACAAACTGAACGTAAACGAAAAAACAAATACAAAATACAAACGAACTGAACAGACTCAAAACTAATAAATACAATGAACAGTTACTTTCCAAAATGTTTAATTCTAGCAAATTTCAAAAAGAAAAGGTGAATATTGTAATGTTTATGCATTTATGTATCTGTTCGTCTGTATATTATAACGTAAATAAACAAGCCGGAATGGAAGCTACCAGAGCCTCGTTTCCGATACCTGAGGTCTTCTTTTCTTACACAACTAAACACGGTCAAAAACCAAACGCGTTTTTAACCAACACAGCTAAACAGAACAAAACAACAAAAGCAAAAACATAATACCATTAAACTCCTTTTTTTAATGATGGAATACATAAATAAATGTGTTGTTCATTAAAGGCCCAAATGGCAGTTAAATTCTCTCCTGAATTCCGTAGTGTAAACCGACGATCTCCACTGCCCTTGCCAGCAATAAGATGTGTGAGAATATGAGATTTATCACACGGCTGCCTATCCTGTTGTTAGTATTATCATCATTGCAACATAAAGTATTTTATGAAGGCAAAAAGATGAATAAATTTAGGATACTTTTAGAATTATGTGGCTCTAGCAAATGCCACGGACTTTTTCACAACAAGACTACTCGTGCGTAAATACGAACGAAACTCATAAAATATTCATTTTATCGTAATACTTTTTGTGGCAACAGAGAGAAGAAAGATAGGAGAATATTTTAAATATAAAAATCATTTATATAAATTCCATAAAGCCTGATATAAGTGTGTTTCATTTTCTTTTAAAGAATCAAATCTATCATTATATTAATAATGGTGTGGCTCGACCATTTTAGTGCCGGCTCACTGTGCCGTGAGATGAAAACGGTTGAGAATCACAGTTCTAAAAGCTTGTAAGAGATTAAATCTACCATATTCAACCGACTGCTCACCAAAACCTGGCCTGGGTGGACATTTGGTTTATGTTAATTTGGGTTTTCACCCAGTCCCAGACTCTATTTATTCTTTGAGGCACATTTTCTTTTCTTCCACTCTGAACTACTCCAACATCTGTTGATCAGCCTGGATAGTAAACAAAATGGTGGGACATAATATAAACCTTTGTGCTCTTAGATACATGAAGATAAAAAGGTGGTATCAAAAATTACCCAACACGCAAATGCTAACACTTCAAAAGTGGGATGAAATTTAACATATGATACTTCAAAGAGTTAACAGTGAAGACAAGAATAAGTTACACAGTGAGCCTTTATGTCATTGCTAATAATCATTGCTACCCACAACACTGGTTCACTCTGCGAATAAGTACCTAGACATAGTGGAGTGGCTTGCATGTTACAATGACCCGGAGAGCTATGCTGGCAGGAATTCAATTCCTGGTAGATCCAACCAAGTCAGACAGGTCAAAGGAAAGGAACTCGATCAAACCTTATTCAATCCCCACCACGGAAGGGAAGAACCTTTCACCAAAGATGCAGGACTATTTTTTTAAAATAAACTGTCCCCAATGTCGCAAGGCTCTAGTTAATTTCACCTAAGTCGCAAGACTCTAGTTAAAAAAAAGGACCATTTACAACTCCTAACAATATCCCCAACTAAGACCAGTTCCGGCATTAAATGACCTACTAAAAGGTTGACATGCAACTAAACCCCCCAAAAAACAAACCAAACCACAACATTGGTTTATTGCTGGGTTTAGGTTATTCATGCGTTCTGGCATCTATATGTATCTATCTATGTATACGGACTTTGCCCAAAGTAGGGGAAATGTTTTTTTTTATGCATTGTACGTCACATGACCAAGCGTAATGACCCTGCAATTTCATTGGTCAGTTATTCTGTTTCTTATTTCTTATGTAATAACCTTCTGTCACAGTTCTTTAAACCTGCCAACACAGCCATGTTTAATGAACAATACAGACTAGCCCCATCTCTAATAAATGGTAGAAACAGTCAACCAAAATGTTAGAAACAGTCACCAACACTGTCAAAATAGGTTTCTTCAGTTTTCAAGGTGGTCCAGCTGGCTGGCTATGTATGTATGTATCACGTGTAAAAGCCACACCAATGGAGCCAAAGGACTGAACATTACAACATTTACTCTGTATTATGTCTAGGAAAAACGTTTTTCTTTGTATTTTTAAAATACTCCTCCTAATTAAGTTTTTAGTGGAGGGTTCAATTTACAATAAAAATGTATGCTAAATTGATCCCTTATTTTATGTCCGCTGGTTTTTTGAAAATTTGAAAAAGGGTGAGAGTAGTAACTTATTCATTCGTCACCCCTTTTTTTTTAATTGATCATCCCCAACACGGCACGCTGACAGAAGATGTTGGTAACATGATGGTTTCTTTCTTTTTCTTTTTCTGAAACAAAACGTTTGGTGAAAATCTATTTCCCTTTCTCAAGAAGCCAAAAAAAAGCCACTTTCACTCAATATCAATGGATACAGAGTTGGAGTCAGGTTTTCTTTTCTTCAGCATCTTGCCATTTATCATAATAGAATCGCGAAAAAAAGAACCTGTCATTTATGCTTTTTGTTTTCTTTCATGAAGTGTTTCTTTTCAATGCAACTTAGCTTGGATGACGCCTTGCTTCCCAGGATTATTCACAGTTAGTCAACCGTGATAGCATCTTTACACACCCATTAAATTGGGGACCAGTACACATCATCTAAGATTATTTGAGCATGTTGATTCGATTGCTTCAATATTGACCTGCGGGTCTCAAAGAAGCACATAAAGAGCAGCTCTAAAGGAAGTAACTAATAAATATAAAACAGGTCTGTTTAGTCACTCACTAGAAACCATCACATGACAAACATATTTTGGCAGCATGCTTTGTTGGGGGTGATAAATTAAAAAATGAATAAGTTACTTATCTTGCATTTTGTTAAGTTGGAGATGGCGCTAAGAAAGTATGAATTTTCAAAAAAAACAAGCATGAGCTGCCAGACGCAAACTAAGGGATTACTTTAGCATAAACTTACATTGCAAATTGGACCCACCACTAAAAACCTATTTAAGGAGGATTTAAAAAAAAAATTTCTAGACGTAAGTAAATGTTTAAATTTTCAGCCCTCTAGCTCCATTGGTGTGGTGTGTATGCGTGATACATAGATAGCCAGCCAGACCAACTTGAAAACTGAAAGAAACCTGTATTGGCAGTTTTGGTTGACGCTTTCTAATAACTATAAAACAGAGTGTGAATTTGGATATGTATTATTGTTTTTTTTTCGTTTTTGTTTGTGGCATAAACTCGCATCATTTATTGCAGAGCCTTTAGAAGATAGAAAATAAAACTTTCTTTTATTTGCAGATGCATTTATGTTTTTCATCAATCTATCTTATATGCTTGGATAAACCTTTAAACATTTTATCTTATGTGGATATTCCACATATATTGATCGAGAACTCCATATTAAACTGGACAATAGAATGTTTATAATCTTGATCCTTGGCGTTGTAAAAAAACAACAAAGTCTTGTATTGTTTTGATGGGTAAAAACATAAAAGCAATCCTTTGAAGCCTATAGCAATATATGGGAAAATCTCTAAGTTGAGTGAAAGCTATACAATCTTTCAGTCAATTTGATTCTGACATCACAGTACTTTCTATTTTGGCTATGGCTTATGTAGTCAACCATGCCTCAGAAAATACGATCAGTTCTAATTACTGCCACTGATTCCTTTTCAGGAGAATGCTCTTGTAAAAGGCATGAATCGTACACACCTTCCCCTGAGCTCTGTGCTGTTACCAGTGAATTTCTTCATGTCTTGTAAAATGAGGAGATATGTGAGTCCTTTCCCTTTAAATTCCTGATAACACAATGGAAGCAAATAGCTGATATATCCTTTATCCATTATGACCGGTGAAAGTCAATGAAAATGAATTTTTCACAAGTTAACCACTTTTGGCACATGTATATATACATATATATATATAATCTAGAAAGCTTTGTAGCTTCAAACACTAAAGATGTTGCTGGAAAAAGAAATATATATATATGTTTTCTCTTTTAATATAGAAGTTTCATATTTATATAAGTCTTACAGTCTTAAATTTTATATATATATATATATGTGTGTGTGTGTGTGTGTATGTGTGTGTGAGCGATTGCGAAACGAGCAGCCTAAATCGTAAATAAATAAAGAAACGAGTGCCATGCAGGGAGCGAACCTGCATCCACCTTGGAAGCAGCCTTATACGCAGACTCTGCTCTACCACTTGAGCTAACAGCACCTGCATGGAAGGCAGGAGCTCTGAAACGTGCACATTGCTTGCTTCTCACGATCTTTCTTTTTGTATGAATATACATGTGGTTCCCTGTGGTTTCCATAGTACTCTATGCTTATATACTTATATATTAGGTATGAACAAAATTAAAAAAACCTTTCATTGTGAAATCGACACCTGAGAAATTTTTAAATCAGGCAAAAATCAGCATATTATTCAATTTTAATAAAATTTTGGATACTTATTTTAGTAAAGGATGAATTTCTTTTGAAAGAATTTTCTTCTCCAAATTTTGGAGAAAAATAATTTTTATTCATATGATTCCTACCTCCACCTTTTATTAATTTGATGATTTATTTTATTTATATATTCATGATTTCATTCATTTTTTACACATTTTACCAATAAATTAACTATGTTTACTTTTTTTTTAGAAAAATATTCTGGAACTGCTCGATTGGAATTCTTACTTAGATTTTTTTTTAAAAAAGGAAAATTAAGTAAAATATTTTTCTTCTTGGCAAACTTTTAATTTTATTTGATTAATTTAGACTTTTGATCTTGAAAAATTTTTCAACATTTTTATTGAATATTTCGATTAATCCAATGTTTTTTAAATGTATATTTTTTATTCTTTCTATATCGTGCTTCAACTGAAATTTATTTAAAAATATTATTAAAAGGATGAATAATTAAATATAGAAAAATGATGAAAAAATATTTACCAAGTGTATTTTTCATATATTTTATTCTGTTTTTTGTTTATGTAAATTGACCGCTATTTTAAATTATGGGAGCTGCACATGACAACATGCCGTTTTTTTTGTACGGCACAGCTGTGATGCATTTTAATCTTGTTTATTTGTTCCACTCAAATATATGTGTACTGCATTGTCTACCATACACTTTTAAAATCAGGTGTTGCTTACACGCTTTAGATTTTTTTGCATTTTTGTAATTTTGTTCATACCTATTATATATGCATACTAAACTCTTTTAGAATCCTAAATAATCATAAGCCTAACCATGAAGATCCTAAAAGCCTTCATAGGTTGATTTTTTTTCCTTGAAAATTGTGGGTTTCGTAAAAATTTCCATAATCAAGTTTCCATTCTCTCTTATCACATTTCATACCTTCTGGCTTTTTAATCTTGTTGGAATATCTAATTTTCTCTCCTTTCTAAGAACTGAATTTAGAAACCATCAACCAAAACTATCAACATAGGTTTCTTTAGTTTTTGAGCTGGTCTGGCTAGCTAGCTATGTATGTATGTATTGTGCATATAGGCTCCACCAATAGAGTTAGAGAACTGAAAATTAAAAAATGTACTCCTTATTATGTCTATAAAAAACATTTTTTCTGCTTTTTTGAAAATTCCTCCCCTAAATAGATTTTCAGTGGTGGGTTCAATTTGTAATGTATGCTAAATTGATCCCTTAGTTTGTGTCCAGCAGCATTCACTCTTGTTTTTTGAGAATTTATACTTTTTTTTAATGATCACTGCCTATCGAAAGGTGAGAGAAGTAACTTATTCATTGATCACCGCGTTTCCAATTTCTTAAATGATCACCCCTAACATGGCATGCAGCCAAAAGATGTTGGTCACATGATGGTTTCTATTGAGTGACTAACCAGACCTGTTCTACATTTTAAACTTTAAAAGAGATCTGCAAGGCAAAATAAATTCTACAAAAAATAGAGCATCAAAGAAAAGCCTTTGATGAGACTGATAAGATAGAATACAATAAAATAAAATCCAGAGTTCTTTTCCTTCGTAATTAAGGATCTCATTGTACTAATGGACTGTACAGCAAAATAAGATGGCTACCATTCTATCAGACAATCTTGAAGAATTTTGTGAACTTGCAAAGAAAGTATGTTCACTCATCGCAGAGAGAAAACCTTCCTTAACTTAGTTTTTCGTGGTTAAATTTCTTTCAGGAAAAAGAAAAGAAAAATAGAGAAAACAAGATCTCATTCAAACGACAGTATATTTGCATGTACATTTATCATAGCTGGAAAAGAAATCTTTTGAATATGTACCTTTAAATTGTCATATGGTTAATATACCTACTTCATTACAATTAATGCATAATGATTTTTTTGCTGATGATAAACCTATTATTCATTGTAATATTCCACAACTAAAGCCAACAATTAGACTCTGCCGTTTATGTATGACACCATCATATGTCAGCTCAACCATTAGGATCTAGAAGCATTGTTGGATAATGTGAACTCCATAAGACCAACATTACAATTCTCTATGGAAAAAGAACACAACAATAGATTTGCTTTCCTGGTGACCTGCACAATGTGCATTGTCAGCCATATATAGAAAGCTGCATGCCTTTAAAGGTTGGACTTCGAAGCCATCAAAGAAGAAGACACTCTGGACCTGTTCTCACAACAAGAATTGATGATGATGATGATGATGATGATGATGGTGATGGTGATGGTGATGGTGATGGTGATGGTGATGGTGATGGTGATGGTGATGATGGTGGTGGTGGTGGTGGTGGTGGAAAGCCATACATAGGATTGTATTTTGATAAGAGCTTGAAGGAAGATTGTATTTTGATAAGAGCATGAAGAAAGAATAAAAGAATGATACTAAAAAGAAATAGCATTCCAAGGGAAATTTTGAATCGGTTGGGGGTGATAAATTAAAAAGTTGGAAAAATAGGTGATCAATGAATAAGTTACTTCTCTCACCATTTTTGGGGTTGTGATCACTAAAAAAGGTCTGAATTTTCATAAAAACAACCGGGCACAAACTAGTGACCAATTTAGCATAACTTACATTGCATATTGAACCCCCTCTAAAAAGGAGAATTTTCAAAATCAAACAAAAACGTTTTCCCTATTCATTGAGGGGAGTGTGTGAGCAAAATTTCAAGTTTCTACTATGAACGGTAAGGGCTGGGCGAAGTCCGGAAACATAGATAGATACATAAATAAATATAAATGTCAGAACACATGAATAACCTAAACCCAGCAACAGTGTTTAAACCGGTCTGTTGTGGGTAGCAGTGATTAAAATACTTCTTGCAATTTTGTTAAGTGTCATTATCCAAGAGTTGTTCAGACTAATGAACTAATTCTTTTTGTTATCTCTGCCAACGTTGTTGGAGAGGTATATGTATTCTGTAGTTTCTTTCCATCTTTCAGTCTTTCTGTCTTTCCATCTGTCTGTCCACACGATATCTCCAAAAGTACTCAATGAAATGTTGTGGAAGGGTGGGCAATGGGGTAAGGGGGAATTGGTAAAATTTGGGGGTGGATCCAGGATTTATTTTGATTGAGAGATATTTTTCCGTTTTTTTTCCATTCATTTGTGTATATACTTATGACTGTCCACATGATATCTCCAAAAGTTCTCAATGAATTTCAATGGAATTTCGTGGAAGGGTGGGCAATAGGCTACTTACATTTTTGGGAAGATATATACACAATTCCCTCCCTTACATCATAGTTATATGTCCTCACCTCATAATATCACCAAAAGGCCATGTCTGTCCACACAATATCTCCAAAAGTTCTTAATGAATTTAAATCAAATTTTGTGGAAGGGTGCGCTATGGAAGAAGTGATTCAATTTTTGGTTGGATGATATATCGGTCGGTGAACATTTTCTGGAATTCATTTCTTTATTTTCGGATAAAGCGTACCCTAGAGGGAAAGAGTCTCTCATTGTGTAACAAACAGTCAAGGTATATGGCTGTATCAGTGCAGGCGCAAGGGTTTCATGTAACCTAGGTCAGTTTGGAGTGTGCCCCTAGGACCTTTGCACCCTAGCTGGCCACCTAAGTTTGCCTAATAGACGGGCCTATTCTTGTGTGTTCCTTTGATTTATGGATATTATCTCTTTTACACAGAATAAACAATGTCTAGCATGTGTTCACTAATCATTCAAAAATACTTTATTGAATATTACAAGACATCTTTGATGTTACCGGCATCAAGGCTCGGCTTCCTTTTGTGCCCAAAGTAAAAATCAAAAGAGACAGTCTCTTGTGAAATCTGTGGGATGGTTTAGGGAAAACAAAACTGATCATTTCAAACATCAGGAATCAGTGAATATGCACAGGTGTTTAGGCCCCAAACTTTTCTAACTTTATTCCTCTCATCCTTTGATGATCTGTCAGGTCTCAATTGCAATGGAAGGCGAGGATGCTTTGATCTTTCTGTTTAATGGGGTGCCTGCAAATAGCAAAGGCATGAATCCAGTGGAGTTACATGGGCGTGTGAGGGTCTGGGGGCTTTGCAGTGTTTCTGCTCTACATGCTGTTATTAATCACTGCTACCCACAACACTGGTTTATTGCTGGGTTTAGGTTATGTGTTCATGTGTTGTGACATTTATATTTATTTATATATCTATGTATCTGGACTTTGCCCAGACCTAACCATTCATAGTAGAAACTTGAAATTTTGCACACACACTCCCCTCAATGAATAGGGAAAATGATTTCTAAATAGGTGTTTTAGAGGGGGGTTCAATATGCAATGTAAGTTTATGCTAAATTGCCTGCTTGTTCTTAGAAAATTCAGGCATTTTTTAGTGATCGTAGCCCAACAAAAGCTTATTCATTGATCAACCCTTTTTCCAACTTTTTAATTGACCACCCCCAACACAGCATATATGGGTGGCAGTGATTCATAATTTCCCTTGGAATGCTAGTTTTCATTGCTACTGGTGCTTTTACAATAGCTGTGTTGGTGTTTTAACTACAATATTGTGGTAATTAGTATTCGTGTAACTGTATCAAACAACTTTTTTGAGAATGAAGTAATAATTAAAAGGAAATAAGGAAAAAAAATCAAAAAAGGCTTCCACTCTGTTACAAATAATGTTGTAACTAATAATGTTATTATTCAATATAGAAAGATTTTACAAAACAATTTTGTTGTTAGTATTCATATAAATCTAAGGAATATTACATATTTATCATATATTATTCTGATAAAATTGATAAATAACTTACATGTATAACTATTATTTTAACAATAAAGTTTAACATTAAAATGAACATAAGTTTGATGTAGTTCTTAAACATTTGGACTTCAAATTCTATTATTTTCTTATGGAATTTTCACTTTAACCACATGAAACTATATAAATGTAAAAATATAGGCTGTAAGTATGATATTGTAATTAAAAAGTGTAATTTTAATATTGCTGGTTGTTTAGATGTCTAGAATTGCCATTATATTCATTAATATACAGGAATTGCAGTTTACAAGTAGGATTAATACAAAAAACATTGCTAAGGATTCTGTATGGTCTGGTATGGGTGGAGGTTCATGGGAGTGACACCCCAAGTTATACCAACTCCAGTGATGCTACTAGGGAGACTGAAAATAGTAAAGGTATAAACTTTAGATTCCTTAGCCAACAGGTTCATTTTTATTTTGCTGTCAAACCCTTTCTCTTTTGCTCATAAATATCAGTTAAATGAAATCACAAATAAAGGTTTTTGTCAGAAGAATTCTCTTTGATTTTATGAACATTTTAAACATTTATAGTCAATATGTATTTATAGTAAATTGTTTTCTCTCTAATGAGTGCTATATATAAGTGCTTGTTCTGGTAGCTGAGGTAGTTGTTTAATTTGTACTGGTGCCACTGGTCGATGTCCAAGCCCAGATAAAAACTGTAATTTCAAAAGCTGATTTTCAAGGCATGCAAGCTCTCTCCACTTTTAAGGTTAGCATGATACAATCTTTGTGCACTTCATTTGACTTCATGCCAGACTCCCCCACTTTGCGATTCAAGTCCATGTAAAAGCTAGGATATCAAACGTTGATATTCAAAGCAAGCAGATCCACCCCACTCAGAGGATTTGTGTAACACAATCTTACCAAACTACGTTTGGACTTGTTTCAGACTTAGTTTGAATGATCAATGTATTTTCCACCATTTCTTTCAGTTATCGACCATTTTCTGATTTATACTACCAGGGAAAAAGAGACCTCCTCCTCTTTCTATGTGGACTGCACACTTGAAGATGGCTGTCAGATAGATTGTCCGAAAGCCTGTGTCAACAATGAGTTCAATAGTCCTAACAACTCATAGAATGATAATGATAATTCTCAAGATTATAAAAGGTATCTTTCATATGAATTGTACACCTGATGAAGGCCATAGAATGGATCTGTTGAAATGTAAAAGCAACATAAAGAAATTAGTTCAATACTACATACAACTCCTGGAATGATAATGACTCTTATCAAAATTATAGAAGGTATCTCTCATATGGGTTATACACCCGAAGAAAGCTGCAGAATGGATCAGCTGAAATGTGATAATAACAAACCCATATAAAAAATGAGTTCAGTAGTCCAAGCAACTCTTGGAATGATACTGACTCTTTTCCTTATGAATTGTTTACCTGAAGAAGGCTGTAGAATGGATCAGTAACAGCAAAATCAACAAATGAATGTCCAATAGACCTTACAGCTCTTGGAAGGAAAGCAAAACAAGAATCTTTTGTAATATTTATGTTCATAGAGAATTGAATAAGATATTAATTGTAATAAAATGCAAGCAAAATACAGATGATTCCACAATATGTAGTTATTGAATTAATACAGGTCTGCTTTGTCACTCAATAGAAACCATCATGTTATCAACATCTTTTAGCAGTATGCTGTGTTGGGAGTGATCAATTAAAAAAAGGGGTGATGAATGAATAAGTTACTTCTCTCACAATTTCAAATTTTCAAAAAACAAGTGGGTACAAACTAGGGATCAATTTAGCATAAACTTACATTGCAAATTGAACTGTACAATAAAAAACTATTTGGGGAGGATTTTTTAAAAAGAAGGTTTTTTTTACATAATAAAAAGTAAATGTTTAAATTTTAAGCCCTCTAGCTCCATTGGTGTGGCTTCCATATATACATACATAGCCAGCCAGCCAGCCAGACCAGCTTGAAAACTGAAAGAAACCTATGTTGACAGTTTTGGTTGATGGTTTCTAATAAAGATGATTTCAGGATATGTGGTTATTGAATCAATAATAATATACAGCTATGTCATTCAACTAAATTGTATCAATTCCATTCATTGTTGATAACCAAAAACTCACTCAAAACATCTCAATATACTTTCTGAGGAGGTTTTAGAGCAGTGATTCTCAAACGTGAGCCACTTGACTCCCAGGGGAGGATTTTCCTAATGGGGGGAATTATAGCCTGGGGAGAAAAATATAATGGTTATAAGCCTGGCTGCTGCAGGGTCAAACATCATTCCTATTTCTATTCCAACTGTAGATGATTACTGCAACTGTTGAATTGTATATATAATAAATAAATTTGTAGATATATAAGACTTGTCAGTTTGGCTCAGTTGGTAAGAGAGCTGCCTAGCAATCACTTGGTCGTGATTTCAAATCACAGTAGGGAAATGTTAATTTTATATATTGGTTTGGTTTAACATGACGGGATAGACAAAGAGTGAAGAGTTTACTCCCCTAAATTAGGTGAGGATTGTTCTTGTTATAGGTGGGGGAGGGAATAAAGTCAACTTCAACTTGGATTGGAGTTTGACAAAAGAATTACTGTATATGCCGCTATGACATTTAATTTTTTTAAAACTGTAATTATTAAACTGCGTCCAATGCACTGCCATAATAACTAGGACTACCAAAGCTCAATATGGACAGTTATGGGACTTGGATGAGTTGCAGTAAGTGCTAGTGTAACAATGCACCCATGTGGTGCACCGTCAAAATACCGTTGTGGAAACTCCGGTTCTTGTTTGAGTCCGCCAGATTTTCAGGTCACAGCTAAAAATGGGAAGGTGGGTCATATCGAAAGATAATGAGGCAATGCTAAAAATAGGTGATATAGGAATTTGATTTATTTTACAGTTTTTATAAACTGCCTGATAAAAATGGGAAGACAACAAAGCGAATTACTGTTTTCTACATCTACCCTTTGCGCCTTCCTTCTCCTATCTCCTGTGATCTCTCTTCATCATCCTGTCCCATCGTCAACTGCTGCCACTCATCGTAATAGCAGTCACATGGTCCAAAACCTTAACTCTTGCAGGCAGCAGCTAACTTTCAACTCCCAACTGAAAAACCCCGAAAATTCAAAAGTTTCCCTTTGCTTCCTCTCAGCCAATCAGTGCACAGCAAAGCCACATGTTGTCCAAAGCTCTGCCATCACCATGTTGACCTACTTTCCAGGGAGACCTTTCTCCAACCAAAATTTTCTGATCCATTTGTTTTTTGTACTACCATGCAGAAAGGCCTTATCTCTATTATCTACCACTTACCAGACAGCTTTGCTACAGTAGTCCACCAAACACATTTGTAAACCATATTCTGGCACATACAGTACTAGATAACATTTCAAAATGGGTGAGGAATTGAAGAAACCTGGGATCACAAGGTAAGGATTGTCACCTAGGACTATGAGAACCACTGTTCTAGGAGGTTACAGCCAAGTGACATCAACTGCTATTTGAACATCTAATTGAATGAGACGTGTGATGAGTTTTCAACAGTTTCCAGAGAGAGTAAAATTAAGAGGTGACAGTCAGTAATACATCTCGTCTTGATACAAATACAAATGTCATACGCACAACTATCTGAGAACTACAAGAACTGCACCCAAAGGTAATGATAGGGAAATTTCTTGCAAATCCTATTTGTTACAATTACAGACCAGCTTCATTCTAAAGAATGGAATCACAGCAGGAATCTGTCAATTGACCTCTAAATATTCCATTAGAGTGTCAGATAAATTACTTTTATCACTTCTCTTGACGGCACACATGCTGACTACTGCACAGCCGGTCCACCTTTACTGAGACAACTGAATAGACAGTTCCATGGTGAGAACATGATTTTGTATAAAGAATTTTCACAGTTTAGAAAGGCAAACTGTGAAAATTCTTTTTGTGAGGGCCTTTAATAGCTCAACCCAGACATATTCCTTTTTTTCTTCTTGCTTATCTTATGTACCAAAATGAGGCTGAGGAGCAAAACTAAGTTCTCATTATGATGGAAATCCATCAAATAACTGGCATGATGCAACCAGAAGATGCGACTAGAGTAGAAATGCAGGCTGAAATAAAAACTTCATAACAGTATGAATTCTAGCCCCTGTGATCAGCAATAACTTTAAACAGATAAGAAATAAAAACCACATGCATATATATATAGTAAATGGTAATAGATATGCGATACACTTGTGCATAAATATAATAGGAGACCCCTGTTTTCATCCAAAGAAGACTCAATACATTAGTAGAGCAAATATTTGAAAAAATAATTTTTATTGTTTCATAACAAACAGTACAGCTGGTTTCAGATTTTGATCATCAGATGAACAACTACTGCTATGGTGATAAGTTCTTTTTATACATTCATTTACTGTAATAATTCCTGCACTTCTCTAATTGGTTGGTTTGATTTGTTGTATTGCTAGTCTTGATCTGGTGTGGGCTGTTCTTGTTAGGTGTGTCCCAGTTATTTACGTATCCAGTCATTAATTAGCTTTCACCTTATCAGCTTTATTACTCTAGTGTTATTTGGCTACCTGCTTAATTACTTGTATAATAACCTTCATCCTGATCCTAATATATATATATTTCTTAGTGGGCTTTTCTTGCTTTGTGATAGTAGCAGAGGTGGCGCATGTGACCTACAGGCCCCACATCTGCAGAGGGGGCACCAGAGTTCTGGGGTCTAAATATTTGAGGAACCCTGAAAAATCTAAAAAAATCTGAGAAATTATGTAAAAAATATTTAAAGATTTATCGGGGTGGGGGGTGCAGCGGACCGAGCACCACCACTGGTAGTAGTTCTAGTACTTTCAACCATCACCGGTCATTTTCAAGAACATGAAATATAGATTATTATTTCTAATTTTATGACTACTTTTTACCTTCATCTAAATTTATTAGTTGCTTTTACTCAGACCGATTACTCTTCAACAGTGAGTAAACAACGTTGATCGGAAATAAAGAACTGGTCTGGTTAGTCACACAATATAAACCGTCATGCAACCAACATATTTTGGCAGCATGCCGTGTTGGGGGTGATCAATTATAAATTAGAAAAGGGAATGATCAATGATTAAGTTACTTCTTTCGCCTTTTTGGGGGCAGTGATCACTAAAAAAGTCAATAAAAGTAAAATTTTAAAAAATAAGAAGACACAAAGTAAGGGATCAATTTAGCATGAACTTACATTGCAAACTGAACCCCGCTCTAAAAAAGTATTTAGGAGGGGAATTATGAAAAAACAAAACAAAAGTTTTTTCTAGACATAATAAGGAGTAAATGATAAATTTTCAGCCTTTTGGATCCATTGGTGTGGCTTGTATTCATGATACATACATACATACATAGCCAGTCAGCTAGACCAACTTGAAAACTGAAAGAAACCTATGTTGACAGTTTTGGTGACTGTTTTGGTTGACGGTTTCTAATAAGTCTTGGTAGGATTAAGATGAAGTTGAATGTAGTCATAAAATTAACCCTTTATAGGGCACCCTTAAAATATTTTTGTTTATGGGGGCAAAACCCCCTCTGATGAAGTGATGATATATGGTGCCTCACCTCAAAAGTGATTAAAAATTAAAGTAGAAAGTTAAATAAAACATAGAATTAAAGAATAACATTCAATATAATGAATAGATATAAAAGATTGATATTAACCAAAAAAATAACACATCCGGGTTGATTTGAAAATTTTATTGGGCCGGCCAAAAACAGACTAATTTAATGGGGTGTGATATGCCTCAAAACAGTTTCTATCTTTATTCAAGCACAAGTGTACTTTGCAAAGCTTGCAGACCACATTGGTGCAGACTATGTTGTCTTTGTGGCTACAATATTTGCATGCGGCTGACAGGTCCTCAGGTGATCATATATAGTCACTTGCACCATAAACGGTTAAAAATAATGATTTATAATACTTCATCTAATAAGAATAAAATAAAAATGAAATATTCATGTTATAAACTTACTATAAAATTGATCAAACAATCCTTGTCAGACATTTTCAATAAAACATATTTGACTGTAAAACTGCTTCCTAAATATACTTCATCTACATTTCTATGAACAAAGTAGAAATCTTCAAGAAAGTTCTCATGTGTCATTCTTTTTTTACATTAGTTGAAACATTTTTGAATATCACTGTATTCACAAAATAAAAACTTAAAAGACAACACAAACCAACAAAAAGCCATCTTGCTCCATGAATCCTCCAGGAATCCAATAAGCACAGGCTTCTCAGACAAATTTTGTGCTGATCTGATTCCAAGACAATAAACCAACTAACCACATTTCCTATGACCTTTAAATTATTTCTTTACTTTGCTTTATTCTTAAAAGATAAAAAAAAGAAAAGAGCTGAATGTTATTTTGCATTCACCATTTTCTTGGTTAGAGAATGAATATTCATTCTTCATTTTTTTCTTGCAGGCTACAAAAGGAAACATGGTTTTCTGACCATTTTCCTTTTTGCCAAATCAAAGATGATTTTGTTTGATGAAGATGAAGACATTTTCCGCACAAGCATTAAGCGTGACCTGAACAACAAATAAAACTTCCAATTTCAATTGAATAAATGTTTGCTGACCTTTCCAGAGAAATAAAGATTTTATGAATTAAGAATTTATGCATTTATATTAACTTTAGAAAATAAAAGTTGCTAAGTTAAATAATGTGGCTTCTATGAAAGGTATTGCTAAGAATGAAAGATTTGGATACATGTGTAGCATGATGCACTCGTGTGCATATATGCATACAAAACATGCAAGTTGCAAATTAAAAAAAAGATCTCTCTTTCTTTGTTGAAGACATGTAGTGTTTTTTTCCTTTTTTTCAGTTAGCGAAATATAAACATAACAGGTACATTGGTCGAAAACATAATAGAATATCAACACAACAGTTCTCCATATCAAAACATTACAGTAGTGAGGAAAGAGGAGAGATTCACAGAGAAACAGATTATAAGATATCAAATGTCTATCTTAGTCCTCTAAGCTCAATTAGACCTGATCCCACTAACTCATTCACTCAATCTGCCTTCTTTTCTGTCTAGTCTTGTACACTCCTTAGTAGTTTCTGTTTGTTTCCGGTCGAATTCACATATGTTATTACTCTATCTTGATCTATTTTCCACCTTCTTCTCCTCTTTCTCATTTAATGTATGTCGTTCCCATTTCCGGTTCCATTTCTGTTGAAATTCACCTATGTCTGTTTTCCTATCTTTTCCTCCTCTACTTTTTCTTTCTCACAATTAACAAGTAACCCTATCTCCTTAATAGCTTTTTAATGAGTGTATTTATCTAGTATCTGTGGGGGAGGTGGTAGCCAAATTCTTATCTTTCTTAATGGTCAAAGGATAGATACAGAGTAAAATGCCATCCCTATAGGCACTTGATCTGTGACCCCTATTTTATGAAGCGGGTCCTTTTGGGTTTCCTTAGTGTGTGAAAATGTTACACACACACACACACATACACATGTTTTTAATTTCTTGTACACACATGTGCATACATGCAAACACATCCACTTCCACGCACATCCTCTACTCCTGCTAAAAACACCTTAGCATGGAAATTGTACACACACATACGAGTGTATACACATACGCAGTAACCCATAGATACAATTATATTTCACACATGTAGACATATACACATTCCCACTTAGTACCAACATTTATTCCAAATATTTTATTTATTAAATCAAATTTATTAAATCAAACGAAAAAAGTGTTAATGAACCTAATTATTAAGTTCCCCCCCCCCTTAATAATGTTATACATGTACCTTCTAATTGAGACACATGAATAAAAGATGCTGTTAAGTGAAAGTAAGTAAGTAAGTAAGTAAGTAGTGCCCTTATGCAGTCTACAACTTCATATATCATATTACTACTTACAAGGCTCTGGTTTGCAATATGTGAAATAGACTTTGAGGCAATAAGCACACAAAATGACATCACTCACTTCACCCTGCACTATTTTACTGATAAGGGGAGGATAAATGGATTCATGCCTTTCAAAAGGACATTAATGAAAGTGAAAGTGAAAGTATTAAGTGAAAACAGTCATAAAGTAGCTGGTATTTATCTGACTCCCCATGAGTTCTAAAAACCTCCATAGTCCCCACCACTAATGTCATGAGGACATTAGGGCAGGTTCAATATAGTC
>VCCN01002162.1:8262782-8273639 GCA_006491835.1 Architeuthis dux | reverse complement strand
GAGAGAGAGAAAGTGGTACAACTTTAAGAATTTAATATCATAAAATACAGTCTTCTTTTGATCTCATATGAATTAAATGAAACTCAAGATAAATAAAAATTAAAGAAAGGAAAACATATCTCAAAAATTAAATCTTCACATGAAAAAAAACCAACTACGTTAATATAATATGAAATATTGATAAAAGTCTCAAGTTTTTGAAATATGATCAGTTATGTTATTTATCAGTATCCCCCACCCTCTGCTCCAAAATGCTTTCAAGTGTGAATAGCTGGCTTTGAAATACCACAGCTGTCGTCTGCATGTTTGAAATATTGATACAAAGTTTTGCACCAAAAAAAAAACCCAACAATACAATGAAAATAAAGTAACAACAGAAAGAAGAGCATGAAAATAATATTGCTGGAATTAAACATGGCCGAAACTAGTTCACGTCTTCGTCACGTCTGAACAATATATGTTTGATAAATGGTTAGTACCATTGAAGCAAACAAGCCAGTTGTCACGTACACACCATATTCTGATGGACACTTGAAAGGAATAATTACATTATTTTTTAGCAAAATATTAAAAGAAATCATGGGCTTTGTTGGAGTGTGACCCACATGTAGAAATAATCTTTTATGTATAAGAAGTATAGTAGCTTTTTGCAGCCAATGCGGGTTGAGATTTTGTAATATTTTTTTCTTAAGTGTGGGGAGGGGAGAAGTTCAGGATCTTTCACCATTTTTCCTACTGGTTTTGTAAATTACCGCAGTATTATTTCACATAGTAAAGGATAAAATCTGTAAAAATAATTATTACATTCTAATACATCCTTATTGGTTAATTTAATTTCATAAACACGAGTTATGACTGGAAAGTATCCAGTCATCACATCTTGTGAACAGAGGGGACCTTACTATGCATGAATGAACAGACACTCTCCAGTGGGATTACTCAGTCGGCAGTGAAACGCCATTGAGTGAACTTGTGTACTGTTTAACTGTCACATTCACAATGTCCGAGAGAGTTAATTCCTCATATCTCGTGCAGGGATCTTTGGCAAAACATCTCCTCGCAGGCAGTGTTGCTAAATATTTTCGCGCTAGTTTGACTGCCAAAAAGCGCTAGATTTTTTTAAATAGCCAAAAATGACCAAAAAACCACCAAAGAGACGCTAAAAATGGTCGAAAATAGCCAGAAAATGGCCCAAAACGGCCAAAATGTTTTATGCGAAAACGCGCTAATTTAGCGCTTTTTGCACTGCCAAAACAAGAAACGGGCTAAATCTGCTCACAGGTCTGTCAGCACCTTACACAGTCCAGATTTGGCTGCCTGCGACTTCTGGCTTTTCCCAAAGACATTTCAGACCGTGGACGAGATTAAGAAGAATGCAACGCGGCAGCTGATGGCGATCTAAAAAGATGACTGTACAGCTTGTTTTGGAAAGTGGAACGGACACTAGGATAAGGGGTTTGCTTTGAAAGGGGGTAAGGCACCATTGCCCTAGACAAGCTATTTTTGCTTTATTATTCAGGTCTGGATACTTTTCGTTATTTGTATCAACCATTTGTATTTGAGGCAGCAAAAGCCAAATGTTCCACAAGCATGAGAAACTTCAACAATAGTTTTCACAATAAGTCAAATATAAACCGAAACAAATGAAGACCACACTTAGGAAATGATCAAACTCCATTTTTTGCATTTTTAAAATTTACTGCCCCTACTAGGTTTGTCTACAATTAAACTGTATAGTTATTTACAATACAACTGTAAAAACGATCAATCTCAACAGTTATTTAGCTTTTAAGTTTACCCATCAACTGAAAGAACGATCATATTCCCAGGTGTAAAAGGGAACAGTGATCATACTTACACTTGTTATCATTAAAGAAATAGTTCTACTTAACAATAAAAAAAGAGAAAACTAAAAAAAGGTGAACAAATCAGTGAGTTTAAAGATTAAAATCCAAATTACTCAAAATGATAAAAACTTGAGTTTGATCGTTTTTCCAGTGTGGATTCAAATGTTGACTTGAATGTTGTGTTGATAAGACAAAACTTTTAGGGTCTCAGGTGGCTCTTGGGAACGAAACTCAACCATTGACGTGAACAATTTAGTAGTTTAATTAACTAGAAAAATAATTACAGATATCCCCCGGTGTTCGAAAGTTCGCTTTACGCCAATTTGCTTTTACAAAATACCTACATTAGTACAGATTTTCCCCGCAATCCGAAATGGCGTGAAGCGAAGAAGCAATTACCATTCATTTATTGGGGAAAATTGTTGAGCGTTCCCAGACCCCCAAATAACCCTTTTCTGTGTCCGTCTGCCTCAGTGTCGAAGGTAGAGGTTTGTCATATATTGTGGCTGGTGTGGAAGACTTGAAATACAACAGTACGTGATGTGTCCAAAAAGAAACCGAACTTTTAAAATAGGGCGCCAATGATACATTTTAGCGTGCTCGCGACTGAACAACCGTGTAGCAGTGACGTCGACCTTTTGTATAAGAAAAAACAAACAGCATCACACTAGAATCATCAGAAGGCATACACAAATACACAAGGCGGAATTACGTTTATAAAAAGATTTTGAATTCTAAAATTATAGAATTTTAATATTTTATAACGTCTATAACACTGAAATTGAAAGTATTTTTCATTTTCATAGTTCATTGCATCACACTACGCTAGTTATTATTGAGTTACAAGTGCTAGAGTGAACGTGTGTGTAGTACACTTGTCGTTCTTTCCGAAGTTGAACAATGAAGAGCAACGTGTTTCAGACATACAGACACGAGTAAATACATATACCACTTTGAAATTTGTTGGTAGAAGTAAAAAAAGCACACAAACCTGAAAAAAGATAAATAAAAGAGGTTTAAGAAAAGGTTCCAAAATATATCGTTTTTTAGGGACCGACAGTTCATTGGATTTGCAAAAGGTTTCTCATTCATTTATGGTTAAATGTAACTTAATAATAAAGCATGGAAGTAGAGAATGCTCTGCCTCATGGTAAGAGTGGCCAATTGATTCAATGCATGATTTAACAGAAGTATTCACTGCCAGGCAAACACGGTACTAGGACTGATTAAGCATGCCTTTTCATATATAGACAAGGACTCGTTCCTTATTCTATATAAGGCTTATGTCTGTCCACACCTCGAGTACTGTGCACAGGCCTGGTCACCGTACTTGGAGAGAGATAAACATCTTTTAGAGAAAATCCAGAGACGAGCAACTAAGTTAGTACCGGAATTAAAAGTATGAGTTATGAGGATAGGCTAAAAGTGTTAGGGGTAACATCGTTAGAAAATAGGAGAGATCGGGGAGACTTAATAGAAATGTTTAAAATTATGCATGGTTTAGAAGTAGTAAACCCTAATGTATTTTTTTACTAGGAGGGGGTACAAGGGACTGAGAGGCCACAAATATACGGTAAATAGTAAATAGAAGTAGATTGAATATCAGAAAATTGTTTTTTACAATAGAGTGGTAATTCTTTGGAATAGATTACCGGAATATGTAGTGCTATCAACAGATAGATAATTATTATGTTTATTACACGACCGCAAATGTTTAAGGCCCTAGATATTGTGTAAATATGATTGTTATGATGTGTTATGATATACACACTGTATACCTTTTTTTCACACTAAAATAAAATGTTCTAAAATGTTCTAAACTCTGACAGTGATCTGTTGATATTAAGATGGTGGGGATACTTGTATTCTCCATTGATTGAGAATCAGACATAATAAATACTATAATAGAGTAGATCTTACAAGGGGGAGTATAACTTACTGAATAAATGCGCCTTGTCATGGAGCTGTGGTTATCAAGCATAGTATTGCAGATCATTACTACTGAAGTGAATTTGATCCTCACTCGGTGCATTGCATTTGCGGTCTTATGCCAGAGTGGGTTTAGTAAATATGTCCCAGTGTCAAAAACGCTATTGGCAAACTCCAGTCAAAGTTGGAGTTGACTTTATTTCTCCCCCATAACAAGAACAATCCTCATCAAATTTAGGAGAGTAAACTTCAGTTTATCTATCCCGTTACGTTGAAGCAAACAGATATATAAAATTAGCATTTCCTTACCGTGATTTGAAATGACGATCTAGTGATTGCTAAACGGCTCTCTTACCAACTGAGCCACACGTACAAGTCTTACATATTCACGAATTTATTTATTATATATACAATACAAAAGTTGCAGTAGAAGTAGAGGTTTGACCCTTCTCCCCGAAATAAGTCTCAAAAAACAATAACAAGCAGAAAGTTACTTTATCCGTTGCCCTATCCTAATCCCGGAGGAAGATAATCTATGCAAGGCAATAATCTGGATTCCTGTATATGACCTCTGAATGATTCGTATAAATTATCACAAAAATCATCCCCGTTTCGGTAGGCAAACCAAGGCTAGATGTAAAGTTTAGGTGTGAACTTACCGTGTCTCCGTATTTTAAGAGAAAAAGAAAAATACAGACTATAAGTGTTCAAGAAGATCTACATGTTGCTAAGCCACTCACAAAACACCTTGTTTAGGTAGATAAAAGTGCTGAGACCTTGATTTTATGTTTAGCCTTTATAAGTCAAAATCGGGGTGCATCCTTAAGGCCAGAACGTCCTCAACGTCGGGAAATAGGATAACTATTAATGCATACCTCCCAAAATGCAATTGTTAGGAAGCTCATCTTACAGATCAATTTGCTAATGTACCGAATCCAATTCTCACTGAGCGACTCAGTTCTGTGGCATTCTCACTTGACTAAACTGAGCTTAGTAAACAACCCCCTAAAGCATACTTAATGACACTTTTAGACTGAGAAAGTATGTACACCTTTGTCAATTTAGTAGACACTAATTAATTTAATTGCATGGAAAATTCCGATACAAAAACCCGATAAAGTCTTTGCAACAACGTTCTCAAGGTGAAACAATTGATTTATTGGATTCAACAGTTGGTAACTTATTTTATTATGGCTATTGCAGTCTCATTACAATTGAACATTCTTGTGAATTTCACGCCATTTTACCGTCTTTAATTAGATTCCTTTTGGTAACAGACTTCATTTTTCTGTAAGTGTGTTATAATCTTTTTATCTTCCACTTTTACTCGAGGTGTCGTGAGGAGGTGGAGACGACTGACGCCTTATTTCATCCATCCATTTGTATTCTCCTTTGTTTAAATCTAGCAATGTATTATAACCCACCTCTGTTGAAGCTTCACCAAAACCCTGTTAAACGTATATTTCTGGAACACGTTCCCTATGCTGTCCGTTGCCAACCTCTCATAACACAGCACGATGGATTGGACTGAATTCAGATTTGTCCGTCTCTTAGACTAATTTCCAACCAAGGGTGAAGAGCCCAGTCTTCCGAGGCCCTGCTATTTACCCATAGCTGGATAACTGGGATGGGGGAAGAAGAGATGGATTCATGCCTTTCCCAAGTGAACGCAAACTGTCTCAGCCATAGTTTGAACTTGGTTCGCCAATTCCATTTTCCGCACAACCGTTAGGCTGTCCGCACCTCCCCTTTCGGGAAGACTGCAAACATGATAAGAAAGTTAGCAGCACGGAAAATGGTGAATGTTTTGAGATCATTTTATTTTTCTTAGTTTTGCTTTTCTATGCAGAAACTCGTATGCCGTCTGCTTAGAATTGGCATCAAATTCCATCCAAAGGAAGTTATGGCCAGTGAGAAATGTCAGCTCTTTCTATCGTTTGTTTTTCTAGACTTCCTTCATCTGACACGTGACATTTACACTAAAGAGCTGTTCTCCGAAGCCCTGAATAACACACGTCTGCATTTTGCATGCAATGTGAATACTAGTTTTCAATGTCTTTTGAGGGCAAAAAGGTGACACCATTCAAATCGTTCACACTGTATTAATATTTATAAAACAGCCTCTGATGCCGTGTGCCGGGTAAAAAGACAAACAAATGCAGGAGCATAAGTCTCACACAATGGGTTACAATCAGCCATGTTTTTTTATCAGGGATTCTGAGAGGAATTCTATTAGGAGATACAAAGTTTATTTCAGGTCCCCTTCCCTTCTCGTACTGAAGACTTGCCGAAGTAGAAAACAGGCGTTCCCCGGTTAACAACCGGGTTCCGTTCCGACGACCAGGTCGCTAAACGAAATAGTCGATAAACGAAAGCCTTGTTTTAGGGCTTAAAAATCCAACCTTCAACCCCGTTTTTCTTAATCTTTTTCAATCCAATTTGTTTTAGAACTTTGGTAATAGGACAAGGGTCTATATCTGGCTTTTTTTCCTTCAAACCTCTACTATTATCCTCTTCTTATCTTTTCCGGACGAGGAAACTCTTTGATTATGTTTTCCGTTTTTCTTAATCTTTTTCAGTTACGATCGGTCGCAGTCGGAAATGCAGTTGGTCGATAAACGAGTAGATCGTTAACCGGGGGGCACATGTAAGCAGTTTTGGATGGATGGGACGCCAGTCACCAGGTGGCACGATGGTTGAGACGAGTAGCCACACATCAACTAATCATGTGTTTGGCAAATAATTTTGTTTTGAGATTCGGAGACAACATTTTCTTTGTTTTCTTTAATGCGTTTATAAGCAGTATTTCATCTATAAAAAAACACGTAGTACTCGATGATTTAATATAAGATGTATACGTAGGTATTATTATATTCCATGAGGGCCATAGGGCGATGAAACCCTTGCACAAATTTAAAGTCATGTCTAAGGCGTATGAAGTCATTGAGTCGGCCCTGTATCCCATTAAAGGGTACATTAATACTTTGTGACATTCCGGACAAAGGTGGTACAGACAGCGGGTCCGTCTCAGACTGGCTCCATGGTTTCCTCATTGAATTGTACTGATTCAGTGATGCTATGATGAAAGTAAATAATATTATTCATTATACCTGTGCCTTTCCCAACACTACTTAATATTATGGATCAAAGTTTCTATGAATAACGGATATATTCAATTATGTAGGCTCACACACAATGTGAATGCTAGTCGCCAATATATGCAGACATTTTCTGAAATCCCAGGAAATTACTGGGGACCCTTTGGACACCGGGACTGGATAAGATGTACCCACCGCACCCCTTTCTCAAAAGCCGTTGGAGAGGACCTACGACTCAGAAACTGATTCGGTAAAATGTGACAATGTCTCCGCGTCGGGAATGCGGTCCGGAAGAATAGTCATACGTACAGTCATACGCTAAGTGTGTGTGTGTGTGTGGGGGGGGGGAGATTATCTTTCCTAAATGAGATACGAAGGTTTTCGATTGAGCCCGTCAATCACCGAGTCGGTCTGTCATTTCTATCACGCGCTTGCGCGTTAGAACAAAGAAGCGGTAATAAAGATGAAAAAAAAAAAGAAGACACCAAAACATGAATTCCTTTGACGTCAGGTAAAGTTTTTCATTATTATCGCTTTTCTGATTCAGGATATAATTCTGATATAAAACTTGTTCTGCTTCTCAAAAGTGTCGGGCTAGCTTGGTGATTGAATTGCAAATCAAGGATTTCATGCCTTTTCTTTTCTTTTCTTTTTTTTACAAAACAAAATCATTGTTTTTACCCAGCGATGTTATAAAACCACTGATAGAAATAGGTTTTGGGAACTAGGTACACGGTAAGGCTTAGTTTTGGGAACAAGGTATATGGTAATGTCTCCATTAGCATACCTTCCAAGTCTAACGCATTCTGCATGAGACACACGCATGAAAGGAACATTCTCACTCATTTTATAAAAAGTTAATTTCAGTTGCTGATATGCACAGAAATGCACATAATTGTCTGACTCTGATTTTCAGACTACCCCCCCAGAAGCCCCCCCATTTTGGGGGTGGGGGCGCACACGATTCTCACTCATTCTCAACATTGAAACTTGACAGGTATGTCATTAGTAGATATTGAACATGCACAAAACCTGGAAATTGCGAAATAGGTATACGTCCTACCCCCGCATACCCTCCATCATTTCAATCACTACATAAAACATGTTCTGGTACGCATTGCATATATCTCAAAGTATTATTATATTGTTTTCTGCTTGTATTTCCGACGCGAAGACATTGCCTCATTTTCCGTCCCATTCATCTTATTGAATAATGTATTCTACTCACATAATCTTGTCCATGTTATAACATCGATGTATCTTTCAATCCTTGTCATCTTTCTTTCATTCAATTACCGGTTAATAAGCGTTATTTATTACATCAACAATTCCCTTAGACAATTTTGAATCCACTCACGAATATCTAGGCACGCCATTTTTACTTCCTGGCGATAATTTAGACTGCAGATATTTGACGAGATTTATGGCGAGGATGTTATCTACTTATATAATACGCCACGTGATTGGCGATATTTTTCGTCTGTGTAACAATTGTCAATGAAAGATAGCTATTAAATGCTAATTATAGAGTAGTCTCCCTTTTTTATTTATTAGAAACCGTCAACCAAAACTGTCAACATAGGTCCCTTCATTTTTCAAGTTGGTCTGGATGGCTGGCTGGCTATGTATGCATGTATGTACGCACAGGCCGCACTAATTGAGTTAGAAGGCTGAAAACTTAAACATTTACTCCTCATTATATCTAGAAGAAACGTTTTTATTTGGTTTTTGAACGCCCCCAATGGATTTTTAGTGGGGGGTTCAATTTGCAATATAAGTTTTTGTTAAATTGATCCCTTAGTTTATGTCCAGCAGCATTCACGATTTC
The DNA here is from genome assembly GCA_006491835.1 of Architeuthis dux. Lineage (NCBI taxonomy): Eukaryota > Metazoa > Mollusca > Cephalopoda > Oegopsida > Architeuthidae > Architeuthis > Architeuthis dux. Next base: position 8,264,937 of record VCCN01002162.1, on the reverse strand, counting down.
TTTTTCTTTTTGTTGAAAATTCAGACTTTTTTAGTGATCACTGCCCAACAAAAGGCGAGAGAAGTAACTTATTCATTGATCACCCCTTTTTTCAATGTTTTAATTGATCACCCCCAACACAGCATGTTGCCAAAAGATGTGATGTTTTTTTTTAAGTACAATGCAATTGCAAAATTATTCAAATACCTCCGTCATTTTTGACGGCATGTGTAAACTAGCTGAAAATAAAAATGAAGTAACTTTGCTGACTACATGTTGGCGATTACACAGCGTTTGAATAAGCCATCGCTACTTGGTGAACAAGATACATATGTTAAGATAAATATTATTATTAGTTGTACTCATTGTGTGCTCACACCAGTAGTACCGTTGTCGGATTCTCACCTCCAAACATTCACACCATATTATGACCTTCCATAGATCTCACAGTTGAGAACCCTTTTCGAACACGTTTAGGAAAATATTCCCCCAAAATAGGCTCCACAGGATTCCCGCCTAAAGCTACCAAGATAGGATCGGACATAAATCATCCAAGTTGTCAACATTAGGCTTCTGGATTTTCTGACCAATCAGTGAACAGCATTTCGCGATATAAGCAAATGCTTTCACACAATCTTCAGAACAGCCTGGACTTTTGTTCTCCTGACTCCCCGTCGGAGAGACCGCTGTTTCTCTCTCTCTCTCTCTCTCTCTCTCTCTCTCTCTCTCTCTCTCTCTCTCTCTCTCTCTCTCACACACACACACACACAGACACTCTATTACGGCCGCTAAAAATCATACTCCAACACACAGAACCTTAAGTAGGCACCTTTTACAAACCTTAACTCTCTCCCCTTTTGTATATTTCGTGTATAATAAATATCCATTATTATATATTTTTGCGTTTTTCGTATTTTCATTCATTTCTTGTATTTTTTTTGTATCTATTCGTCCGTAGGCCAATTTCAACATTCTTTTCTTTCCTTCTACAAGTTCCTTTGTCACAACATCGTGTATACTTTTTCCTTTCCTTCACCACTGACCACCCATGTCATCTCCCTACGTGACTTACTTACACACTAGTACAAGTTAGAGACACACGTTTTGCCCCATAGACTTTAATTGTAGCTAGGAAACCTATATACAATCATTTATCCTCATGGAGTCAGATAAATAATTACTATTCTCAACAATTATATACACTTCCCCGCTACACCTTGTTGTTTGGATGTTCTTGATTCTCTTTTGGATTTTCAGTTCCTCTGGCTATTTCGGTAGTCTTTTCGGGATTGTTCCCAGCACTCCAATTACAACTGGTACTACTGTCACTTTCATGTTCCATAGCTTCTTCTGTTCTATGGCGAGGTCCTGATACTTTTCCAGTTTTTCGTTTTCTTTTAACTCCCTAAAGGCTGCCTTATTGACTGTTAAGCTCGATGTAAAGTCACTTTCTATTTATAGAATTTATATTTCCCTTTCATTCTGGAAGCGTTCATCCCTTTCTTCGTCCGCATCTTCCTCCCTCCTCCTTATTTCTTCTTAATCTGAAGACATTTAGCCCTTTCCTCATCTGTCTCTTTTTTCTATCCTCTTTCTTGAACTTTTCCTCTCATTCTGGGTCTCATCTTCTATACTACTTCTTGTCATTTCCCTACATCTTGTTGCACCATTCCAAGTTTTGTATGACAGACAGAAAGTAAGGGTCCAGTTCAGCATAATTTAGTTGCATCTTAAATTAAAAAAATTGTGTTCCGGAAAAATGATTTCTCAATTAATCAAGTCTATTTTTAAAAAAAAATGTTTTTCTTTGTTTTAAACCTGCGTTTTTGATAATGTTGTTTTGTTTGCCTTCTGAGTTCTTATATTTTGTATATAAGTACATAAAGTTTATGAAAAAACAAAGATTTTGTGAAAGGTAAACCAAACTGATCAATATGTTTTGGGGGAAACTGACTTCCATTATATTTTTTTATAGTAAATGTTCTTTGGGTGATACGGGATTGGAAAAATAGATTATCTTAGAATGTTCACCAAAATGAATAAATATGTTTGAAACTATCTTCCTGCACACTGTAGAATATGATAATTACTGTTAGATTATAATACATATAAACTCTTGAACACTGATGTGTCATTAGCTGTACATATACTATTTTTATGCAGGGGTTGCTTGAGA
>VCCN01002162.1:8239259-8252161 GCA_006491835.1 Architeuthis dux | reverse complement strand
GGGACCACAGGTCAGAGGTGAAAGCCGTAACCCTTGAAAATGTATGACGGATAGCTCAACAAGATAAACCAGCGACAATAAAAATGCCCAGCACCCTACATTGAAAACAGATGACCACATCCTACACATTGAGGGGAGTGTGTGTGCAAAACATTTTCCAATGAACATTTAGAGCTGAGCAAAGTCCGGATACATAGATACATATAAATGTTAGTACACATGAATAACCTAAACCCAGCAATAAACCAGTGTTGTGGTTAGTGGTGATTAATATATACATTTTGAAGCATAAGATCCAAATTTTATCAGAGCCTAGGGCCCCCAAGCACCTTAATGCAGCCCTGTTTAGGGCAGGTTTGCACAATGTTTTGAGTGCCTACAAAGAACTATATTATAAATAAATGCACAAAGCCAAGCAATTAAGCATATTGTCATATGTCAAGCCTTCCATATCAGCTGCAGAAGATGGCTATTTTGAGGGTCTGGGAACATTCAAATCTTTTTCCTATATAAGCTAATGGTAATCTCAGATAGCAGTGGAAACTGGTACTGATGTAGGCCTTACTTAAAAGGGCAGTGGTGTCAAAGCAAACTTTCAAAAAGTGGGGGATACCTGTATATACTTATGTGGCCTGATCACTCAAAGTAATTAATTCCTGATGGCCTCGCCATTAAAAATTAATAAAAAGATTGGCCCTCAAACTGTCTGACTTTTTAAAAGCATATAAAAACGTGTCAGTTTTTATTTAACGGTTAAAGAAAATTATTCTTTTATTAAATCAAATATTTTTCATAGTTTGAAGAACCAAAATCATGATGGGATATATTTGTCCCATTAGACCAAACTAATTTCTGAGTTTTATATTATGATGATGCTATTGTCTGCCATTGTAAAAGCAGAGAAAATCTGATTTACTCCAAGTAGAATTCTAAAAGAGATCTAAGGGACACATATCCCAAAAGTCATTGAGACCTCGGTGCGTATATGTCCAAGGAGTTTCAAAAGGGTAATAATCTATATTCAGTTCTGAACTAAGGTTCCAAAAACCTACCCAAAAGATTGGCTCTCAAACTAAGAACCATGCAACATGCACAAAAGTGGATCATGCTTAACATCACATGGAGAAACCACAAGAAAGCACAGTAGATTAGAGAAAAAACAGGAGTCAGAAATATCATGAAAACCACTAGAAAACTCAAATGGCAATAGGCTGGTCATATTGCAAGAATGTCAGACAACCACTGGACATCACAACTCACAACGTGGATCCCCAGAGATCATATGCAAAATTGTGGCCAGCACAAAAATAAGATTGCGTGACAAACTAGACAAGTTCAAAAACTACTGGCTCTGCGACACCCATGATTGAGAAGTCTGGTGACTCTTGGGGAAGGTCTATATCGAATGATCTATGTTAAAAAGATGATGATGATGATGAATGGGAATGAAAGGTATTTAATCGGTGAATGTATTTTTATCTTGAAAAACAACACTAACTAAATACACCTCAGTTAAAAAACATCCTTGCAACAAATTCCTGTTGACCGTTTATATATAATACAATGTCCCAAATTCCATTATTTAAGGTCAATGTATATCAAATGTGTGGCTGGACATCATCGGGTCAAATTACTTCCATTTCTGTTTTTTTGGAAAATTGAGTTTCAATAGATCAAATGATTTTCCCATGCATAAAATACTAATACACAATGCAAAGATTTTATTGCTTAAAGACTGAGGTTAGTCAAGTACCATTCTTCTGTAGTTTTAGTACATACAGTAAACTAATTTTAATGGCCTTTAACAATTTTTGCATCATAAACCAACAAAGGAAAGTATATAGAAACAAGAGAGTACACTTTTGTAATTACAAGCAATTTGATCTTACTGGAGATTTGCAGAGTTCACAGACACTTTTCAATTTATATTCATCTCTCCCAATCCGTGGACAACACAGACTTTAGAATTGGTTGGAGTGAATGGAATTGATTCCTTGTGGATATTAACTCTCTTCCACGAATGTTTAATCAGAAATATTTGCCAACCACAGACAGGAAATATTTGCACCTCTTTTTTTATCCCGAACAGATAAATAACGAATTCTGACAGGATGTTGAGGAATCTTAGAAGTAGACAAAGATGTAATTTGATTCTTTCTGTGTATCGTGTTTTCTCTTATTTTTGGTATCTGTCGAGAAGAAATTGTGATGACTGACTACATTTAAGAAAAGGTTTTGAAAACATTGATTCTTCATTAATATTTATACAGGGTGCTACTGAAAAGTTCAGGAAATTTGAACAGATGTTTATCTTTCGAATTAATCAGTATTTCTTGTATCTTGCCAGACATTTTACACATCTCTCCTCCTAGAAATAAAAAAGCTCATTTTCTATCTATTTTTTCTTTCTGTGAAGACATTATTTCAGCTTTAAGTTCTGCAACATTTTGGGATCAAGTTTACATGAGGCACCCTGAAAATTGCTGAATCGAAAAGGGATACATTTTGCTTCGACATCGGCTGTTGGAAGTTACTTACATTTGATAAAAAATAGGCTTTTCTGTTTTTAAACTAACAAATTTTTGAAATTACTAAGATACTTTCTCCCAGAAAAATTAAAAGTATTTCAATCCAATCTTCTTTTTCTATTTTTTATTACACTAAGATGACAGTTACTGAATGATTGTAAAATTTAAACTCTAATAATCACTATAAAGGCCAAACCCTTCGATCCAGTATTGAAGCATAATGTGTCCCTTTTCGATTCAACAATTTTCAGGGTGCATGATATAAACTTGATCCACATTTTGGTTAGCCACCTTGTATATACACTTGGTAACTTAACAAATAAGCAGAAGGTTACCCAGCATTTCCCATGCCTAGCCATTTCACACATATCTTGAAATCACTCAACCAGGAAATACAGAATCTTATTTATTATCAATGTCTCCTTTATTTGGAGAAACCATTTCATGCCTTTTTCTTTATTTGAGAAAGCCATTTTGCCAAGTTACTTGAACAGGGACATATCTGGAGATTCGGCTTGGCTCCTTGAGGGGCTCCCTCTAACATTTAGAGAGATTTGTTATTGTATAATGTTAGTAGAAATGCAATAGGTGAACTACTATTCATAGATCTTTTGGCCTCCTCCTCAGTTGGGGGTCCAGAGGATCGATTTAAAATCGCTAGATCCCCAGGACACGCCTGGAATGTGTGCCTGTTTATATTATTCTTATTACTATAATTAGATATGGGACATGTTCTTATAAGCAAAGTGCCGGTAAAGTTCTTCTGCATGTCATTTGATCTTTTCCTTTGTCAATACTTAATATTTTGTTCGAATTTATTACATGAAACATTGTCAGTTATAACTAATTATTGACTAATAATAAAATAAAGAATGAATGCTATATGGTTAGATTTGAGCTTCTGACTTAATCAGGCAGGCTTCCTAATGATAAGGAATGCGAGTCTGAATCTCACCAGAGACACATTCTTTATTTCTGATCCATGTTTCCCACTGTCTGCATATTCCCTCACTTCTTCTGTGGCTATTTGCAGACTTTCTGCTCATCTCTGATGGTCTGCCCAAATAAATAGTTTTTTCTTTCCTTTGTTCTGTCAGCCTCAAATCTATTTAAATTTCCTCTCACTTGGAGCCATTACAGATTCCAGCCTTATCAAAAGGACACTGTAGATTCAAGCATTATCTGATGCCACTCACACTGTATCTCCAATGCTACACCATATCCTGTTATAAAAAGTCAGGCTTGGGGAAATCTTGGAATCTATGAATCATACTAGTTTGATGATCTGGGCAACTTTACAATAAATATATATTGTATATTGCCAATACCATAATGCATCCTATATGCTGGTGCATCTTATATGCTTCAAAATACAGTAAATACTATAAAAATATAGCTGACATGTTTTTGCTTAGATTTTTCACAGATTTCCTAATTCAAATATACCAAATTAATGATAGTTGACCGTAAAAATATAAATTGATTGGTCCCTATCAAGAGGGTAATAGTTTTTAGCTACTACTGCCTGAATAGGTTAGGTAGTCATGGGAGAGTAGTTTTCCTGAATGCTCACTGCATCCTCTCTTCTCCTTCAACCCTGTGGCATGTAAGTTATATTTTGTCGACATATCTGGTAATGTGACAAAATGCAAGGAGAAGTGGATACATGCCTTTCTCAAGAGCATTAGCATGAAGTGAGCCTCAGCCAGAATTTGAACTTGGTTCATCAAATCTGTTTTCTGTGTTGGGATCCTTTACACCACCCAACAACTCCCCATAAATAAGTATATGAGTAGTGAATAAAAGTTTTTACTTGTATATAATGATTTACCTACTGATATAATAACCAGAGGGATTTTTTTCTGTTTCTCTGTCCATTACAATGGAGTCTTCCACTTAAAGGTAACAATTTTGCTGATAAAAATATCTCCTATATACACCATTTGAAGTACAGTGAACCCTTGTTAAAACAGACCTCATTAAACCGGATATCAGATATAACAGACAAAATCTAAGTTAAGATAGTATGTTGATGAAAATGTCTTTAACTTGAAATCTATTGAATTTATTGTAATAATGTTTGTTTTATTAATAAAAGAAATATTGCAGAAAATTATCAACTAAACATTATTTCTGTAGACAATATAAAACCGGAGATAATCGGGTTTGAAAACTTTATGGTGAACTAGTAGAATTTGCAAATTTTAGCCCAATTTTCACACACATTTTAAAATTTCACCAAAAATATACTAATGGGATGATTTCAATAGATATTTTGGGATGTATTCCATTTTGATTGCATTTTCTTATGAGAAGGGTATTTTGTAAGAAAATTCACAGCATAGTATCGTAAATGGACCACATCAAAATTTCTACTACAATTACTTCTCCACACTTAGAAGTAAACAAACTTATAACGGTTTAGAGATTTTCAGAGAAGTCAGATCTTAATTAATTAGACCTGAACTAATTAACCTTGTTATATGTTATATGTTAAATAATTTCTTCAAACATATATGTTTTATAGAGTTATATGATGTATCATGTTCAATGTATAGTGTATATATGCTATCCAATAATGTATACGTATACAATATTCCCTACCATCAGTTAACTTGGACAATCGGCTAAAACAGACAACCTTCACCTCTATTAGTCAATTTTAACAAGGGTTTACTGTAGTTTCATTTTAAAAAATGATCATCTCATAGAAATTCAAATATATTCATGAATTCTTTCACAGGCAATAACTAAGAAAAAATAAATAATATAATAATCGCTTAACTAAAACAAAAACAAACACTGTCTGGGTTAAATTGTGTGTTAAAAAAAAAAAATTAAGATGAATAATCATTCTCTATTTGTTTTTGCATAGTCATTCACTATTTCTTTTTCCTTCTTGTTTGTGTTTAACTAGTTACAATATAATAATAAATCACCATAAAAAAGGTTGTTTTTTTACATCTTCTTTATCATCAAATCTACATATTTAATTTAATTTTGTCTTTTCCAGAAAATTCCCAAGAGAACTCTGTTGAATATTGGAATCTTGATATTCTCAAGACTTGACTTCCAGACTTGCAGGATGACTTCTCATGTAATGAAGTGGTAAATTATTCATTATTTATGCATCAATTGCAGCCATCCCAACACCCACTGCTGACATCCCACAACAAACCCAATTTGTAATGCTTGTATAGCCAGAGGGTCATTTATTGTATAATCTTGTTAAGGAAAACGAGTTGCTATCCCAAGATGCAATACTGAATTTTTATTCTTTGCTTCATTCAAATTAAAATTCTGAGCAAATTTAGTTAAGAAAAACAAGAAAAAAAGATGGAAAAACGATTGAGCATAATCTCTTTGATTAACCTTAATATTGTTTTATAAAATCAAGCTAATTTATTTAGGAGCCAGCATAGTGGTGCAGTTTATGGTGCAGTCATGAACTTATTATTGAAAGATTTGAGAACTGTGAATTTTGAGCTTGAGGTTTCAAATCTCACTCATCTGAAATATATATCATTCAATTTAAAAACTGAACTAAAACGTCAAGCATCAACCTCTTGTTTTATTGATAACTTTATATTTAACCATTATATCAATATGATACAAAAATTATAATGATATAATAAAAACGTTAGTATTATTTATTGTTTGAATAATTTATATATTATAATAATCATAACTATACAATAATGGAATAATAATGACAATATGATTTACAACTTGATTTCTTTATATATTATAATATTGATAACTATACAATAATAATCAACATATCTAATCTAATTTCAATATATATATTAAAATAGCTTAACTGGCATTATTTTAATCACTTGGAACTTGGATATTTCTGTGTGATATCATAGCAAAATATCTCAACAGCCACTCCAAGACAATTATTGCTTATACTGCCTTCATCATCAACTACAAATTGTCTTGAATCACTATCTGATACACTGCCAGATTTTTAAAAAACAGAGACAAAGAAGTTGCTCACATGGTATCTGTAATGTCTATATATCTATATATGGATGTATTAATGTTTACGATTAATAATAAATAAACATGCCGAAGCAAGCTCCCAGCAGCCCCCATTCTGTTTCCAGTCCCCAAAACACTGGCCAGAAGTGAGAACGGGGAAGGCTTTTTTTTTTACAGCCCTGCACATACGTGTCTTTGTTCCATCTCGCTGCTTCTTTTCTAAGCACCACTAAATACAGTTATGAACCAAACACGTCCAAACTAAACACAGCTAAAACAGAAAGGAACAAACAAACAACAAGCAGCAAAGGCACTAATATCAGACAACATTACAGTATCTTGTCAGTCATCTGGGGACAAAGACATTTCTTGTTATATATCATGTCTGTGGTGAAATGATGTGAACATTAACTGTTCTAAATTATGTCTTCATACAATTTGGGGACATATTTTTCAGAAAATTAAAAAAACCTTATTAACAAATTAATAATACAATGAAAAATGATTTGAATAACTGTAAACAGTGTAGTTGAAATGGGGAGGGGAAAAACACTGACACAGTTTAGATGCAATGAATTCAACGGCACGTCAATGCTGCAACACTGGAACGAATCCTTCAAGGGGCACTTTCTCTTTCGCAGTGCAAAAAGCGCTAAATTAGCACGTTTCTGCCTAAAACATTTTGACCGGTTTTTGGCCAGTCTTTGGCTATTTTAAAAAGTTTCACGTTTTTCAAAATATTTTTTGAGTTGGCAACACTGAGTAGTGGTCAAATCAGTGTGCCGCAATATGAAAAGTTTTAAACTTCTCATTAGAAACAATCAACCAAAATTGTCAACATTAACAACATCAACATATGTTTTTCTTCAAGTGGGTCTGCCTATGTATGTATGTGTCGCACATACATACCACACCAATACAGCAGAAGGCTGAAAATCTAAATATTTACACCTTATTATGTCTAGAAAAAAATTATTAATAGGTTTTTAGTGGGAGTGGGGTTTCAATTTACAATATAAGTTCATGTTAACTTGGTCCCTTAGTTTGTGTCCGGCAGTGTTCAAGCATGTTTTTTTGAAAATTCAGACTTTTTAGTGATCACCGCTGAATAAAAGGCGAGAGAAGTAACTTATTCATTGATCACCCTTTTTAACGATTTTTTAATTGATCACCCCCAACACGGCATCCTGCCAAAAAGTGACTAACCAGACCAGTGTATACTATGTTCAAATGCAGTTGGAGATAAAATATCATCATCATCAACATCAGCAGCCGTCTCCTTCCATGACAACCTAGATTGGCTAACCTCTGCCACGTCTTACCGGCAAACTTTTCTATCTCATCCCTCCATCTTGTGTCTGGTCTTTTCCTACTGTGTTTACTGTCCCATGGGCACCAATCAGTTAGTTTTTTGCCACATCTATTGTCATCTCTTCTTGCTAGGTGACCAGCCCGTCTCCATTTTTGCTGCTTAATTATTTGTATAATACCTTCACTCTAGTCCTCTCTCTCATTCATGTTGATCTTTTTCTATCTCTTAGTTATTCCTAGCATTGCTCTTTCCATGGCTCTTTGTGCGATTCTAAGTTTGTTTTCAGCTCGTTTTGTTAATTTCCATGTTTCACATTCGTAAGTCATAGCTGGTATTATGCAACCATTGTATACTTAACACTTTAAGCACATTGGCAAGGTGCTCTTCAAAATGTCTCTATTCATACCAAATGCTTTCTAACGTATCGTTATGCATTGTTTTATTTCTCTGTCATGGTCTTTCTCTAATGTTATAACCTGTTCTAGGTAGATATATTCATCAACCTCTGCTAGAGCCTCTCCCTCTATCTATTTTTGGGGGATTTTATTAATGCACATTACTTTTGTCTTTGTTCTGTTCATCTTTAAGCCTACATTTTTTACTTAATTTATTTATTCCTTTCTCCCTCGCTACTGCAACCAACTTAAAGATGGGAATGTTTTTTTTCAAAATCCTGTCTTTATGATTTTTTGGGGGACTTTATCATTGAACATTACTTTTGTCTTTGTTCTGTTCTTCTTTAAGCCTACTTTTTTTTACTTTAATTCATTTTTCCTTCTCCCTTGCTACTGCCACCAATTTAAAGATGGGAATGTTTTTTTACAAAATTTTTCAAAATCTTCTATCTTTATGATTTTTTGGAGGACTTTATCATTGAACATTACTTTTGTCTTTGTTCTGTTCATCTTTAAGCCTATTTTTTACTTTAAATCACTTTTTCCTTCTCCTTTGCTACTGCCACCAACACAAAGATTGGAATGTTTTTCTTTCAAAATCTTTCTGGTAAATTATCCATTCAAAGCACGTATGTGGGTGGAGAAAATGACAGTCAATTAGCCGTCTTGAGAAATTATGGCAAATAATCTTTGGAGGGAGGTACCAACACGTCTAGTTAACAATCAGACTAGATGAGATTCCTGTTTGCAAGCTGATTAATTCTGTTAATCAAACCCTAAATCTATTTATTCTTTGTTTCATTCGTGGTTTTTGCTATTGCTTTCAATTTTCTCTATTTTGATTCATGCGATTTCTTTAATCCTATGCAAAATTGTGATTACACTTTGCGTGTGTTGACAACTGAAGGCTCAATCTTTCATAAACAGTCTGGCCTAGTTACTCAGCATCATTGACCTCTCTACCTAATAACAGCCTTGTACACAAAAAATATCCACCCAAATGTCTACACATCAATCATATGTTCTGATACAAACAAACATTCCAAGGGAAATTATGAAACACTGCCACCCATATATGCTGTGTTGGGGATGATCAATTAAAAAGTTGTGCTGCGATCAATGTCTGAATTTTCAAAAAAAACAAGCGGGCACAAACCAGTGACCAACTTAGCATAAACTTACACTGAAGATTGAACCCCCCACTAGAACCCTATTTTAGAGGGGAATTTTCAAAAAACAAAAAGAAACATTTTCCCTACTCATTGAGGGGAGTGTGTGTACAAAATTTCAAGTTTCTACTATGAATGGGTAGGGCTGGGTGAAGTCCAGATGGATAGATAGATAAAATTGAACCCCCTCAATTAGGGGGGAATTTTCAGAAACAAAAAAAGCATTTACCCTACTCATTAAGTGGAGCGTGTGTACAAAATTTAAAGTTTCTATTATGATAACAGATAGGGCTGCTTGAAGTCTGGATACATAGATAGATAGATAGATAGATGCATATAATTGTGTGGACATATGAATAACCTAAACCTTTGGTAGCAGTGATTAATTATACGTCATCTTCATCATCATCATCAGCCATTATAAGGCCACTGCTGGACAAAGGTATTTCCATCTCCTTCTATGACGAGTGTGATTACGCTAGCCTCTGCTACGTCTTATCTATCTTTACTATCTCATCCCTCCATCTTGTATCTGGGCTTTTCCTACTGTGTTTACTGTCTCATGGGCACCAATTGGTTATCCTTTTGCTCCATCTATTGTCATCTCTTCTTGCTAAGTGACCAGCACATCTCCATTTTTGTTGCTTAATTATTTGTATAATATCCTTCACTATAGTCCTCCCTCTGATCCATGTTGATCTTTTATCTATCTCTTAGAGTTATCCCCAACATTGCTCTTTCCATGGTTCTCTGTGCGATTCTAAAGTTTCTTAGTTTGTTTTGTTAATTTCCATGCTTAGCATCTGTAAGACATAGCTGGTATTATATTTTACAAGCACATAAATTAGCTTTTGTAATCTATATATTTTTAAAATACTTTAATAGCCGGTATATAAGATGGACATTTAATTTCTTTTAAAAAACCCAAAACTATACAAATATTACACTGCGTCCAATGTGCTGGTATTATGACTAGAAAGCCATTTACCAAAGCTTATTTGGACAGTTATGGTTTGCAGTGAGCAGTAGTCCTCCAAACACTCTTGCCAACCAGTCGTCTTATAGTCTAGCACAGTGGTTCCCAACTGGGGATGAATTGCCCCCAGGGAGGAATTTGGATAGTCCAAGGGGGGAATAAGGCTATCAGGTAAAAACTAAAAAAGTCGAATCTAGAGACAGGGTTTTCTGCACTTCTATCAATCAAGTCAAAGGCTTGAAATAAGATCCAAGTTGAGAATGATTTAAGATGTGCTCTCTCAATAATAGACCCACAAATCGAAGACCTAGTAGCAAAAAAATAAGAAGAGAGATCACATTGATGTATATATCAGTTACGATAGCAGAATTCTTATTTTTTTTTTAATAAATTGGAATTTCAAATGATGTGTTCTTAATTATTTTCGCTTGCTTTATTTGAGTAACAAATACACAGCAGCAGCAGCAGCTGAACAATTATAAAATTAAACTAATTCTTATTAAAAAGCTGTCTTAATAATTATATGCAAAATAACGTTATTATTTGAAATTATTCTTTGTTGCAACTTAATAAATGGAAGGGGGGAAATACTAGTAATCTTATTGACAAAAGTGGGGAATGACTTGAAAAGGTTGGGAACCACTGGTCTAGCATATACAGTACTTTTTAATCCCTCACATTGTAAGATTAAACCCTGTTGCTTTGATCAGTGAGATTTGCAGTGATATCAAAGTGGCTGCTATATCGATTGTCATCCTTAACAAATGGAGGTCTGTGTGCTGTACACCAATAATGAGTGTATCCGCATGATTCTATTGTAGGAAATTCTCAGATTAAGTTTATTATCCGAAGAATTATTTGGACAATTATCCACACCTTCACTGGCTCAATTACTAGCCAGCTCTCTAGTAAACTTCCAATTTATTTGTGTGTATGTGAAGCTAATTATTATGGTCTCATAATGAGATTGTATCAAGTCATCTTCGTGTCTGGTTTATATCCAGTGTTTGCAATCAGTTCTGGGAACTAGTTATACAGTAATGTCTCAATTGGTTGACATTGAACGTACAAAAAACCTGTAAATTGAGAAGTAGATTGATTATGTCCACATTAGACAGATGATCATTTTTACTTATGGCAAAATTAATTAGCTGTTATGATTACGAAAATCAATTCTCATTCGCACTTTCTTTCTCAAAGTTCCGATTGTTGCAAAGGTCTTTCAAAAGAATGAATCAACTGCCAACAACCAAAACGTAGTAACGTGTGAAATGCTTGGCAAGTTTCAACACATTTGGTTCACTGGCTACGTTCCGCCATTGATGCTTTATTAAAAAAAGTAATGGTGCGGACCAAAAAACGAAATAGGTGTTGAAATAACAAGGAGAGTAACTAATTCAATTATAGAAATCGATCGTTAATTGGTCGAAGTTAATTATTACTTGGTGAATTGTGTCAGTCTGGAATTAATTTCCAATGAAATGTTTTCTAGAAATGAATCTTTTTATTTTCAAATCAGTTATCCAATGGAGGATGCATTTGTAATAAATTCTTTTTGCAAGCTGTTGAATTTTTAAGCATCAGGATATTGAAAATGGCCTAAACGGCCATAACATGTACATTCATCAGAAAGCATACATCAATTCAATACACCAGGTGGACCTATGTTCATAAGAGTTTTAGAATTTTAATATTTAAAAACAGTGATATCAAACTGGCTGCTATATCGATTGTCTAGAACACTGAAACTGAAAATAATGTCATATCAGTTGGTATAGACCAGGGGTGGCAAACCTTTTTAAGAGAATGTGCACACATTGGCGATTATCTTCTAAAGAATCACCTCACGTTCCCATGCAAATTTTGAGCAGCAGATTATCATACATACATACATACATATATACATGATCGCTGCCACTCGATATGAGTAAGGCGGCTCCTAAGAGACCACATTGTCATGTGTCCTCTATGGAGCAGTGTGTGCTTGAGAAAGAGACTGGGTGCACAGAGCATGGGCTAAAACTACCACAGAACAATCCTGTTGCTGTAATACAGCACCTGGTATTCCCAGACGGTCACCGATCTGGGTAATGACCAGTCTCAACGTCGCTTAACCTCAGTGATCTTATGAGAACTGTGTATCCAACATACATACATACATAGCCAGCCAGACTCACTTATTAACTGAAGAAACCTATGTTGACAGTTTTGTTTCTAATACACACTGAAATGTAAATGTATACATTACTAGAATTTAAAAATGCATGTTTTACCTATTTCACTATTTTAGATTAAAAATCTTTTCTAGATAGGTGAATAAATAAGTCTGTAGCTTGACATGTAGTTATAAGCTGAATTCTGATCTGAAATGTTCACTGTATAATGTTCGATAATGTTTGATCTCTGTGATTAATATTCACCACTCAATTAAGTGCACTGACAAGAAAAGAGATTATGTTAAAAATAAATAATTGCATAAAATACATGGTTCTTTCATCATTAAGCTGCAGAATTATTCATGTATATATGTATATA
>VCCN01002162.1:8193652-8207257 GCA_006491835.1 Architeuthis dux | reverse complement strand
ATCAACACAGATATTACTAGGTATTATTCTAAGAAAAAAATCGAAAATAGCATTCAGCGTTTGCTTTGCAGTGAGCCTTTATAGAAGCAGCGCACACCCATGTCCTCTCTCTACTACACCTCATTCTCCTGGACCTCCCACCACCCCAAACCTCCGACGACTCATTCTAGCATACCATAATCACCATTTCTTTTGTCTGGGAACCGTCAAACAATTCCCCAATTAAATTCATGGTAACTGCTTCTTCCGTTTACGCTATTTTGGCGCACGATAGTTTAATATAGGAGAAACCTGTATAATTTCAATGTCTATTAAAAAAAGAAAAATGTTCCTTCGTTGCAGTTCTCACTGAGATTTGTATTTCCAAATTTGTATTTCCAAATTTCTCCGCAAAGAACAAACGTATCTGCTTATTTCAGGAATCTGTTTGTGTCTGTGTATATATGCTTGGTTTTGATTTTTAAATTTTTTAATTATTACTAATCTAGCTTCCACCAGGTTTCCCATCTGTATCTAACAATCAAAACTGATTGGCCGCCTTTAGACATGTGACTTACTAATTAACTGAACACTGTTTATTTGACTGGAGCTAAACGCCCGGTGAACCAATCAAAATTGATTAACTTCCATCTTGTAGCATTTTGTATGATGATAATCTCAAGGACATCTGACACTTTAGTTTGAAACTATGGCAATGTTTTCCCTTTAAGGAAGGGGTTTGCATTTACCAAGATGTATTGATTAAAACAACAAAGATGGGGATATTCAGTGTTAAAGCTTCTTTCCAGGAATTATCTCAAGAGATATGTGATATGACTCAAGGGCCAGGCATATTTCTCGAGAGTTATATTGCAATTGGAAAAAGAAAGTCTTCCAGGCAATAAAGACAAGAAAATAACGAGCAAACAAGAAAAACAATAATTTGCTTTGCGGCATTGAAGAATTTGCAAATTCGAACAGGTCTGGGTAGTCGCTCAATAGAAACCATGTGACCAATGTATTTTGGCAGCATGTTGTGTTGGGGTGATCAATTAAAAATTGGAAAAGGGGGGGATCAATGAATAAGTTACTTCTCTCAGCTTTTGTTGGGCAGTGATCACTAAAAAAAGTCCGAATTTTCAAAAACCAAGCGTGAATGCTGCCGGACACAAACTAAGCGACCAATTTAGCATAAACTTAAATTGCATTTTGAACCTCCACTAAAAACATATTTAGGGCGGTGTTCAACAAATCTTTAAAAAAAGTTTTTTTCTAGACATAATAAGGAGTACATGTCTAGATTTTCAGCCCTCTAGCTCCATTGGTGCGGCCTGTACGCGTGATACATACAGTATCGCCCATAAATAATTACACCCCTACCACTTTTAAATGGAAGTTTAATTGTCCACTAAATCAAGCACATCAGGATTTTATTATTTCTAGTGGAACAGTACACAATCAAAACGGATATTATCATGTATTATTTATGACCAAACACTCCAGCATTGAAACTTTGTTGCAAAAATATTTTTTGTAGTGTTGTACTCATTTTGGACGGCAACATATTCATAGTTTCAATGTTGTAGAGTTTGGTCATAAATAATACCTGATAATATCTGTTTTGATTGTGTAATGTTCCACTAGAAAGCATAAAATCCTGCTATATTTGGTTTAGAAGAAAATTTTCTATAAC
Organism: Architeuthis dux; assembly: GCA_006491835.1. Lineage (NCBI taxonomy): Eukaryota > Metazoa > Mollusca > Cephalopoda > Oegopsida > Architeuthidae > Architeuthis > Architeuthis dux. Next base: position 8,205,585 of record VCCN01002162.1, on the reverse strand, counting down.
ATAGTGGTAGGTGTGTATTTATTTATGGACGATACTGTACATAACCAGTCAGCCAGCCAGACCAACTGAAGAAACCTATGTTGACAGCTTTGGTGACAGTTTTGGTTGACGGTTTCTAACATCCGCTTCTAATGTAATGAACAAGCAAAACAATTTCCTTTCTTTTGAGAAAATCACTGAGGCTTGGAACATTTCCTTATTTGCATTTTTCTGCAGACTTTGTTGTTAAGCAAACAAATCTCTTATAATATGCCAAACTTTCGACACGCATCGCAGAACACAAGATTGTTTGTGTAAAAAAGATTTTAAATAATGGTGTTTTAAAACATTTTGTTGGCTGACTGGCAACCTTTGTTCTTATCATTCCCTTTGATGAAATTCTGATTTTCACGCTCCAGAGACTTTCACTTGATGTGACATTTTGGGCACATTGAAATCCACATGGGTCATCCTGGTATTTTTGTGGTGTTTCACGGCTGCAGTCTAGAAGAATTGCCATAATTTACCTTCGCTAACGATACTTTCAGATGAGTCTTTCTAAGATTTGTTCCGACTATTGATTCCATTTTTTTGTACTTATCACAAAGTTCTGGGGATATACTTGGATTTTAGTTGAAACCATGACTTTTGTTTTAAGAAATGGATAGATCATTGGTTTCTATAAACGGGCAAAGGCCATCCGGATTGATCTAGAGTCAATGGCGATGAAAAATTAATATATTACGAGACTCCCAAACGAAAAAATCATGGCTAGATCCAGGAAAGCCTTCAACATTTTAACCTAAACGAAATCTGCTGGGAAAATATTTTTTCTGAGTTTGGTAGGATTCAAAGGAGATTCTTTATTATGACGATCTGGAACCTGGACAAACTGTTTTCATGCAAAGCTATAGTGAGCAATTGGATCCACATTGTAAGAAAAAAAAACCGCCGGGAACAATCATTCGTTATGGGCGTCGTCCTTTTACTCAATTGGATAACTTTGTTATTCTTTAATATATGTCAATGCAATTTTGTATGTAGGCTTGTGGAGAGATTCTACCTGGGGTGGTGAGTTATGGCCGACCCAATTGTTTGATTTTCAATTGGGAAAATTTGTCAAATCTTGACCGAATTTGCTGAAATCTCGCTATAGTGTTGAAAAAAACCCCAAGAATCGAAAAATGGTGAGTTACGGTCGATCCGATTGTTTGTTTAAATTCTATATGTAAATAACCATCCATCAACATGCCAAAACTATTGAACATTGTAACTGTTATGATGCAAAGGGGGTTTAAGTTGAAAGTAAACCATGGAAAATACACTGAAGGTCGAACAACAATTTTATGAATGTATACGCATAAAGGATTTTGTCAAAGAAAAAAGTGCTGGAATCTCGCATAAAGGTAATATGATGGAATACACAATTTAGCTGAAAGTTGGCGAAAGGTCATAGAATGCTAGGGGAAATCCTTAGAAGTATGAATCTTATAATAATTATATAAATTATATTATTTATACCATAAAGTTATATGAATAAAAGATTTCGTCAAAAAACACGATAGAAACTTTTGCATCAACCTAATATGATGGAATACACAATTTTGCTTAAAGCTCATAGAAAGGCTGGGGAATTTTATGATGGCTGAATAATGATACCATCAAGTTATATGAATAAAGGTCTTTGTCAAAATAATGCTGGAAACGTTCGGTTCAACCTAATATGATAGAATACACAATTTAGCTAAAAGGTGACGTAAGCTCATAGAAAACCAGGGTAAATACTTACGTATATGTCTAAATAATGATGCCATACATTTATATGAATAAAAGGTTTTGTCGAAAGAATACTGGAAACGTTTGCTTCAACCTAATAGGATAAAACATTTGCATCAACCTAATAAGATGGAATACACAATTTAGCTGAAAGGTTTCATAACGTAATATGATAGAATACATAAAAGGTGACGTAAGTTCATAGAAAGCCAGGAGAAATTCTTTTCTGTTTGAATAATGATGCCATAAAGTTATATGCATAAAAGATGTCAAAAGATGATAGAAACATTTGCATCAATAAAATAACTCCGGTTTTTAGAACTTTTTACTTTTTACTATAAACAAAGCATACAATAAATCTACTCTAAGAAGAACAAACGCAAGTACAGTTGTTGTTTACTCCTCTAGACTACTTGTGGAGCATAAGGCCGCAACCACTCCACCGCAGTTTCAGTAGCAAGTTTGTTTTTATATGGGCAGGAGTTGCTAGCCTGACGCCCAAGCCGTCTCCTTTACCAGGGCTTGGAACCAGCTATAGCAACTGAGTAAGTATCTCTTAGATCAATGTTCCTCAAGGGAGTGGCTGAAAGGATATCTAGGGGTCCGGAAAAGCTGTATGAATAAGAATTATTTAAGGAAAGCAGCTGCCAAAAGTCATAAATGGTGCGAAGAAGAAGCCATTTTTCTTAAGTATTCGTCTGCGCTAAAGAAGCTGGCAGCTTTCTATTTTTATTTTATTAATTCCACAGTACGTCTTCCGTACACGCTTTCCAAGAAAAACTTTCGTTGTGGAATGCACAATTACTAAGAGGCTAATAAAAACTAAGCAGCGCAATAGACTTAATTGGACTTGGACATGAGACTGGCACAGTCGGTTGCGCTACGAATAAAAACCCTCGTAGAAAATAAACCAAGCAAGCAACTAACACTACGTGTTGTGCTGAATTTTATCAAAATAAATGTCTAGTTGGAATATGGTTTCTGAATATCTAAATTAGAGGTCTGGGGCATAGGTTTTATCCAAAGTCGAGAAGGGGGCGCCGACCAAAAGGTCTAGCAACCAGGGTCTTAGATGGACTGCTTTACAGGGATAAGGGCTCCAACTACCCCCAACTTTTCCCCATAGCGGGGGGGGGGTCCATGTCTATCCCAAGAGAATTAGTGTAGAGTGAACGTAAACAGCCTCGGCTGAAACTTGAACTCGGTCAGCAGATTCTGTTTTTCGTACCGGTAACCGCTACGCCACTCTGCACCTTCCAAGTACAAAGTAGTGCACTAAACTAACTAAACGCATTTCAAACTGTTTTGTTCTGGTTCATTTTAATGCTACGATTCGAAAGTTGAAAAATAAGGGCTTTTTATTGGTTATCTGTTGTGTAATTAATATTCAGAAAATGAATGGCTCCACAAACTGGACTCTTCCACTGCTGTAGCATAAATAGGCCAGGTTTCATGTGTGTGTTAGCTAGTCACCTAGTGAAGCTCTATCTGTCTTTGAAATCTTAAACAGGAAACAAGTGAACAGACAACATTAAATGCCAAATTTTCTCTGACAATGTAGAACTGGAGAGACACAGACTATGGACAACGTGATAATGACAGCGTTTAAGAAAAATCAATACAATACACATTATTTCTTGCTTCTTTAGAAAATAGAAAGCCAAGAAGTTGACCTTTCAATATCAATCTATGAACTAACAGAATGTATGCTTCATTATATAAAGTTGATTGAAAATGTAAAGAAAAAGAACTGACTCATTTAATATAGAGATAGGGAAGACCAAGCTTTTTATTTGATCAATGCAACATCATGACTAATTTGGTGGCCTGTGATTATTTAGGGTTAAAGTATAGGATCAGTTCAACAATTATTAATTTTTTGACTAGTATTTCTTTCATTTTAATTTTAGTTGCTTTTCATCGCAACTACTCAATCCGTCAGTCTACGGCCGTTAGTAAACAGCACAGATCGGAAATAAAGGATAAGCTCTTGGCGAGACTCGAACATCCCTTTTGCATGGGGAAGCCTGGTTATCCGTACCAGCTGCTCTTCCGCTTTATTTACGAGGACCCTACAGCTGGCAGAAGATCAGATCTAACTATAAAGACTTTCTCTTCATTTCTCTCCTGTTGCATTTGTTTGCAGCTTCCAGCCTCTCCCTGTACCTCTTTTATCACCATCTGTTTGGTCTGGTAACGGTCAAGAACTTCCCCCATATAAATAAATGGTAATTGCTTCTTGGCTTTGTGCCATTTTGACCTACGAGTGTTTTTTTATAGGGTCTACTTTTAGATAGCGGAGGAAATCTGTAATTGAGCTTTACCTAGGATCCCATCACTTTAAATAAAAAGAAAAGAGATGATCGGATCCTGTTACCAGTAGACATCTACATACCATACATCACCTTCTGCAGTTGACTACTACAGAGAACCCACCAAAGCGAGAAACCCAGTAGGGTCCTGTCACCTACAAGACCCTACATCCGGCTCACCACCTGCTACGGGATATGTTTTCCACTTCACGAATTAGGACCTAACATTCCAACTTACACCAATTGAATCGTTGCTATAGCAAAACAGACAACGACAGGCGACTACCATTACTGAAAGATACTTACAAATAGAATCAATACACTACAGCAGATTTCAGTTAATTGGAATACAACGGGAATAGAGCAATTTGCTCCAAATAGGTGGCTGGCTCCCTCGGGTAGGCGAAACAAAATATAAACAATTTCAATACGTGCATTTTCAATTTTAGTAACACGTATGAATAATAGGGAGCATAAACGATTTTCCCATTTAATCAGTTAAAAATAAAGATTCATATTAAACCAAAACAAAATAGCTTGAAAATACTTCAGCTTTATCAAATCATACATTTAATAACATACCGAATAGAAATCACTCATAGAGCGCATACTTCTGCGTGCGCTATTGTCACTAAAAACTGAATGAAGCTCAGTTCATGCTCAGAATCGATGCAGGGGAGATAATTGTGTAAGTTTCCATATTTCGGATTATTTTCTTCAATTGAAAGAAAATGTCTGGAACTTCCCCAAAATGTCATCAATTAGTTGTTAGCCCATGCCTCACCATCATACAGAATATCATTGATATTAATTGAGTTGGGAGATATTTTGTGGACAAACAAACATGTGCATCTGCCAAATTCATTGACCACAGGCATATGGGAAGTCTTTTGTGGAGCAGATGGCTTGATTTTCCCGGAATTTCACACGGTTTTGCCCAAATTTGGAGGAGCAGTTGCCCCCCTGCCACCTGGCTCGTACGTTGTTGGCAGAGGTAAACTACTGCAATCTCCAACGCTCATTAATGTTTGAAGTATTTACCGAGTGCACCATGCCTCGAGTGATTGTATATGAACAGAATTAGCATGGCTATCTGATCATATTTATATATAATAATAAGAGCCCTGTCTGTCACACTTATAGCATCTGTTTCAGCCATCAACCCCTCTTCCTTCCTACCATCCTATTAAACTGCTTAACCTTTTCACCTCACTCCCTTCCTACACTCTTATTACACTAACGAACTTTCTCTTCTCCCCTTATAGAACTACGTTTTATCCTTTTCCATTAGTAATGTGTCCTTCACACATATTATCAGTAGCAGTCATCAGCCGAGCCGTACACTTATGATTACCGTCAGCAAGCGACAGATCTTGGACTAGTGAAGATAACGGACTGGCTTGATTATCTTCTTGCATAAAATGGTACCGTAATCCATCTACATTGCTTTCTGTTTAGTCACGTCATACTTTTAGGCGGTTTGCATCCACTGAATGTCATATAATTGTACCTATACTCTAAAAGACTGTTCACAGCGGATACTACTTGACTGACGCTGACAATGAAGTGAATCAACATGACCAACCAAAAGGTCACTTTGCTTTGTTCACAATGGTCCATTTATACGGCTTGGTGGCCCAAATAACCAAATGAAATGATGCTAGAAATACCTGAACGGTTTCGGCTTTTCAAGATTTGGCACAAACAAACAGATATCCCGATTAACCAGTGACCCATGGTGTGTCAATGGCGAGATAGCCTGACGGAGTCCATCCCTCTTCAGGCTGGTTTGGAATTAGAGTTGTCCGACTCCTTGACTGATTGCTAACCATATCTAAAGAGCCCAGGCTGCCCTACTATTTACCCATAGCAGAGGGGAAAATAGATGGATTCATGCTTTTCCCAAGGGCATTACTGCAAAGTGAACTCAAAACCTCTCAGCCGGAGAGTGAACTCGGCTCACCAATTCCATTCTCCACATCGCTAAGCGTTCAGCCACTCCGAACCTATAAGAGTTATTTTCAGTATGCCACCAACTACGTGCTTCATTAATATCCACAGTTCAATACTTCAGAGAATCAAGTGTGGTATTAACCATTGGTGGGAGATAAGAGACATTTTCAGTGTTTCAAATATTGATGTTGCTGGGCGCAGAGAGATTAGTGGTGCAAACGTTTCAGTTTAAAACTGCTTGCAATCTGGACCAATAGATAATTATCTTTCATTCTGTGGATTATGTTCTATCTTCCTATAAACAATGTGGCCAAATTCACCACCACCACCACCACCACCACCATCATCATCATCATCATCATCATCATCATCATCATCATCATCATCGCGTCCGTCGTTGGACATAGACCTTCCCCCAGATTCGCCAGACTTCTCTATCATGGGCAACATATACAAATATTCACTGCTCAATGCGGCCACTTAACTTCACTGATACACAAGTTGCAAACATTGACCAAGCAATCAAGAACTGACCCGAACTTGAAGAGCGGTTGTCATAAAATAAGTCCAAGTTCTCATCGACATACTCAACACTAATACTTGACGTCAAAGTATAGAACGTTATTCCAAGCAAAGTTATTTCCACACTATATTATCAAACTCCAGGACAAGGTCAGTTGACTTTACTTTCCTATGTAACAAGAACGGCAAAAAGAACAATACTCACCAGAAATAGTAGTAGTATTATAACACATACAAATCATATATAAGAAATCCGATATATGTTGTTGAAAATATTTAATTCGAGTGCACGACATATGAAAAAGTTAATTTTATAATTAACTCTATCGTTTGGAGCTAATATTCCATATAGAAACAAGAATGGTCGGAGCTGAGACGTTAGTTTCAATGCTTCTCACAGCTTGTCAAGCCAGCAAATGGTCGAATCTTTTCCTATTCTGACAGTGGGATATCTCCCTTCCCTACCTTTGACCTGGTCATTCCTTAGTTTTCACAGAAGGATTTCCATCCTTCTTCCTCCTCTTTTTTGGCTTTGAGAATTCCCTTGTTTTGGTGAAAAGAAATTCGGGTAGTAGTAATAATAGTGATTATCATCTTTTCCTACTTTCTGTTTATTTCAAATAGATTCTAGCGGTATTAGTGTTTCTATATTTGTATTTTTTAAATATTTTAATGGAAGGATTAATACTATTCAATTGTTTTTTTTTGTGTATTTTATGTTAGGTGTCTATTTCTGATTTTTTAAATTTTTTATCTATGTACATATTTATAAAGAAGGGGGTGAGGGATTAAGGTCCATGACGTCCTCTTTTTGCTTCGAGGAGGTTCATACTTTGGTGAAAGGTAGAGTAGTAACGAATTCTTAGTCTTTTTCAGATATATTTGGATAGCGTAGTGCTGTTTTTGTATTTTTCCTGTGAGAAGCTAACTTTATGATTCGCGAATCTGTCATTCCATTTTCGTTTGGTGACTCCGATATAGTGTTTTCTAGTCTGCGGTTTTCTAGTTTGTAAACTTCTGCCTTATATACCATGTTTGTTTTATGAATTGTTTATCGAGGGGGCATTCTGTTGTTTTGCAGTTGCCACTAGTTGTTGGTTTTTGTGTCTTGTTATGGTGTTTTTCTAGTGTTTTTTGTTGTGTGTATTGATTAGATTTGCCATATTGCTCGTGCAGCTGTAGCTGATTTTAATTGTATTTCTGTTGAATATTTTGTTTAGCGGGTTGTCTTTAGGGAAGTGCTTATCTATTAGTATTAGGAATATTTTTCAGATGTTACATTTAACCAGTTTGCAGTATGGTGGGTTACACCAGATGCATTTTCTATTTCTAATTCTATTTTTGCTTTTAGTTTCCTTGGTGTTTACGAATTCTAGTGTGATATTGAAGACGCTGTTTTGTAATGCTTTATTGTTAATTTCGTTAAATATAATTCCGTGCGGTGATTGAACCCGCGTCCACCTTGGAAGCTACCTTATAAGCAGGTACTGCTCTAACCGACTGAGCTAAGGAAGATCTCATGGTAGGCAGGAGTTATTTAACGATACACTTTGTAGGCTTCTCCATTCTCACGTTCGTATTCAGGCACGAATATAGTGTGGCTCTCGATGTCGACAGTATGAATATCAAATGATGGATAATTTCATATCCGACAGATAGTGTACAAGTGTATAAGTGTAAAATCCCCGTTCCCCTACCGTGATTTGAACACATAACCTAGTCCTACATACCTCCAAAATATGTAGTAGAATTACGCAAGGAAGTAGACGTAGGAGCAGTTTGATTCTGGAGTAGCCATGCCTGTTATCCAATGCGAGGTGTATATAACCGATAAACCGATATTTTAAAACCTATCTTCTCCATTCAATTTCACGTGTTGATCTCTTGATGTCATGTCAATATTGTCCAACAAAACACTCGCCTGTCGACAGAAACACAACCTTTTCCACGCCAACAACAATTGGTGAAAATTAAAGACACAGCATTAAATAGACCATGTCCAATGAGCCTAAACCTTAACCCTAGTTCGATACTTTTTACAAAACAGAAATTGTACTGGGATTTTGTTTATCTATCAAATCAGGACTCAGAAGCAAAGACGCATATCCTTCTCCATATACAAGGTTATATGGTTTCTTTTTCTTTGATATTTAAAAAGATCTGCACTTAAAAGAACTTTCTATAACATTATACGTAATTGCCCTCGTGCGAAATGTACACCTGCAACGTCAGTTTGCAGATTTGATGTTCCGCGCCGATAACAATAAAGTCATCTAGCATTTCCAGATAAACTAGAAATGCATGCTAACACTTAAAGGTCGTACAATAACGACCTGAAAGTTACGATAAAAAACGACTTATTCGGATGAAAGAATCATTAGTTCAAAATCTACTTGTATAATGATCAGTGTGATTTTTATGTTTCTCTGTCCGGGATTTTCCACTTAAAGGTAACAGTGTTTCTGATAAAAATATCTCCTACCTAACAATTGAAACAATGGACTCTTCCACTGAAACAAGTTTGATAGTTTCTTTTCTAAAAGAATCATCTCATAGAAATTCAAATATATCCATGAATATTTTCACTAGTTAATAAGAATGACAACAGTTCATCTAAGAAAAGAAAAGAACTTCGGTCAACTTAAAACTATTACAGCCTTCTGTATTCGTTCTACCAGGATTTTGATTCAGTGATAACAATTTATCCCAATAAATGGAGAAAGACAAATAGGAACAGCTTATCTCTTTGGCTTTAAGTTTGTGTGAACTGTTAATACTGCTACGAGGGCCTCCAAAACAGTTGCAGTACGTCGGTTCGATGATACCGGAAACTTAGAATTACGCTAACTGAAATTATATCGATGGGTGGTTGAACAGGGTTGCAAGCGGCCAGATTAGCGATGGTGAACATGTAAGAGAGTTTCATACTTAGTTACTATACTTTTTACGATTATCCCAAATTAATGCTCAGAAATGTTAACATATTTGCTGCCACTGACGAGCTAAGACGTCTTTGCAAGTCGTCGGTCCAGTGTCACGGATGAGCTAACTCGTGTCAGCAAGACGTCAGTCCAGTGCTATGGACGAGATAACTCGTCTTATCATAGTGTATTATTCTTTGCAAGATGGCAAAACCCGACTAGAAAGTGTATGTATGTTTATAAAATTCAAAACGGCGAGAGAGTAGATACGAATGTACTATGGCCTTATGTACAATGGCCTTATGTTTTAACATAATTCATACTCGTTTAAATCATTACAATATTATAACTCATGTATGTTTAGATAACATTTATTAGATACTAGCTGGGGTACTCGGCGTTTCCCGGGGTAAAAAGTAATCAATACTGAAAGGTCATGTAGTGAATTCTAACATAGAGCTTCTCAAACTGCGAACTGAAGAATATTGGGGTTCGCAGAACTAATTGAATATGGTATTTTAACGAATAATTATGTAAGTATTTTTATAATGTATATCTATTCCAAAATATACTCCTTCTGGTGTTTATTGTAAAATGGCTCAATGTTAGTCACTATACTATTTCGTTTATTAGAATTGAACAGGTACGCACACAAATACATACAGTTTTTAGTGTTAATGGGGAAGGAAACTTCGATTGGCAAAAAAGGAAAATGCAGGTTACCAGAGGTTAGTGCCACTTATTCTATTTTCATCATGATGTCAAGTTACGCATGTACACACATTTGCAGCCCATAGGGTTCAGCCGTCTCCATTAGACTTGAACATGCCAAAATTAACCTGACCCTAAATTTAACTTTAGAGGTCACCAGAGGTCAGCACCACCTATGTGTTCATCCTAGGGTCAAGTCACCCTTGTACACAAATGTGAGAGTGAAAACCGCTTCGGAGTCTATAAAACATAAACTTGGTTGATTAGAAACAAATATTCGTCGTCTTTATAGTATTTGATTCTGTTGTACATATTAGTTGATTTGTATGACAATAAAAGGTGCAATGAAAACTTTTTATTTTCATCAATTCTTAATGAGAAAAGCCCGGTACGGGAGTTACAACGTCAAACAGAATATACTTGGAAGTGAACAGGTAATAAGCGATTTTTATAACATTGCCTAATTAACTCAACGGTCTCGACCAACAGAATTGAATACATTTAAATATGGCCTTTGTCCCAAAATTAACAAGCGACAATGATCCATGTAGCCTGACTTGACAGATAATCGATTTTTGCTCTTGAACAATTAACCAAGTCCCTGGGGGTAATTTAGCATCAGAGTGAATCAATTTAAATGACGTGAAGTTAACGAGGTCGCAAGAGATTGGGCTTTAAAATGCGTCTCATAATAAAACCAATATTTTGCTGCTTTTATTTTCGGTCTGAGAGGAACGTGTATATGGATAATAATGCTAGTGATGATCGTGCAAGTGGTCGGCTCGGATTTTCCTCAGCTTTCCGTCGCGGGTTGTGTACACCACAAACGTGACCATTTGTCCACAAGCATACACATTTGTGTCTTTTGTAGAGTTTAATAGTTGGCATCAGTGAAGAAACGAATCGCGTGTGCCAGGCTTGGAGCTGCACATATACTGGAAAAAACATGATTTATTTTCTCCAAAAATATGTATTTGGCTGATGGCCAGGAAATTCAGTTGACCTCAATCCAGTGGAGGCGCTAGGCCCGACTTGCGACCTCTGCAAATTGTTAACTTTGCGCCTCTCACAAAAAGTAAAAGGTTTAAACGGTAGGTTCGATTGCGCTACCAGAGTTCCGGAACCCCCCGCGGTTGCGGTGGCTGTCTGTTCCCACGCACTGCCTCAATCCCACCGTGAATCTTGGAACATGCTCCAAGAAGCGTGTTGAAAATGTCCTCTTGGACTTGACGAAAGAACAACAGCATTCTAGACAGCATTTGACACGGGTGATTGGCGAGGTTTTAGAGGAATTAACAACCGAATAATAAACATTCAGAAATCTTGTTCGCTCACTTCAAGGTTGGATTTCGTGAAGGCTTCTGGTACGTTGGTACGCTGCTTGCTAAAGAAAAAGGTCTGTTTTATTATAAGAGACCCTTTCCCATAAGACAATCCGGCGAAGAAACAAATACGCGACCAGACATACTACTGGGGGAACAGAATTTCCCTTCAACATACCATATTTGCTCTCATATAAGACCCCCCCCCCACACACACACACCCCAATGGTTAAAAATAAGATTTCGGAACGATAGAAATAAAAACTTGCTTTTTTTCATTTAACAATTTAATATTTAACTATTTAAAAAAACATTGTCCAGCAATTTAGTATTCAGAACCACAAAACCTGACTAAATGCATGCCTTGTTATGCTGATTGCAACAACAAATGGTTGTTTTTGCTTAATGTTCCTGTTTTTAACTCTCAAAACCAAGCG
>VCCN01002162.1:8076759-8090718 GCA_006491835.1 Architeuthis dux | reverse complement strand
TTTTAAAGTTGATATTTTCGTTATTTTTAGAGCTACGGTGCTGAGTTTTAAAAAAAAAGAATTTTGAAGCTTGATCACATCTGTTCACATCTGTTCACATCTGTTAAAGCTTCAACCTAAAAAAAATCAGAACTGAGCATTTGTAGCTCTAAAAATAACGAAGATGTCAACTTTTTAAAAATGGTTCGTTGGGCATTTATCATGCGCAGCCACTCATAAAGAAAGAGAGCAGCTTAACTGATATTATGCAACCAGACCGACATCGATTGATCGATCGTCTGTTTGATGTATGGATACGAATATACTAATACTAAACGATTTGTACTTGCAAAAAGAAAGTGATATAATATGAAAAGAAGATATATATGTGAAGAGAGGACAGATCGGAGAAGAGAAAGGATATGTTACTTTTGTTCTTTGGGTTCTATTAATCACCACTAAACCACAACACTGGTTTATTGCTGGGTTTAGGTTATTCATGTGTTCTTACATTTATATGTATCTATCAATGTATCCGGACTTCGCCCAGCCCTAACCGTTCATAGTTGAACGTTTGCATTCACACTCCCCTCAATGAGTAGGGAAAACGATTTCTTTGTTTTTTGAAAATTCCCCCACTAAACAGGTATTTAGTGGGGGTTCAATATACAATGTAAGTGTATGCTAAATTAGTCACTAGTTTGTGCCCGCTTGTTTTTTGAAAATTCAGACCTTTTTTTTAGTTGTATATGTTTCTGTGTTACTCACATGTGTTCCGTGTATTTATGTGTACTCATACCCCCATCGACAATTGTTAGTAAGACCCACTTACGGCTTGCCAAGCTAGTCGAAACCTCGTTCTGCTTACGGCAACTGTTAGTTCCCAATGGTCACCCATCTAGGTACTGAACAGACTCGACGTTGCTTAACTTCGGTGATCTTACGAGAACCTGTGTATCCAACGTAATTTGACTGTAACCTCAATCCTAGTCCCTGTGCCGAGTGATGCGTGGAGAGACTTTGAGTACCATTTTAAAAGTCTTTGGTATGACTCGATAGTAGATTGAACCACGGCCTACCGAACTGGAGGTGAGCACTCTACCACTGGGCCACGGTGATCGGTGTGTTCATTTGTTCTATCCTTTATGTATGTGTTATTCCCATTAGTTCTATGTATTCTATTCCTTATTCTTCTGTATTACATGTGTTCTATTCCTTATTCTTCTGTATTACATGTGTTCTATTCCTTATTCTTCTGTATTACATGTGTTCTATTTCTTATGTTTCTGTTTTACTCTCATGTGATCAATTCCTTATTTTCCTAGTCATCGCTATTGCATACGCGTCGGGTAACACACATATATTCGATTGAAAGTTAAACTAATTGTATTAACAATGTTAAATTAATTATATTAACAATATTAAAGGTGTCGACTAGCTTTACAACAAGCCTAACACTCTATCATATAACAGTTCCCAAGTTTAACCTTTTCTAGCAGTAGAGCACCAAATGAGAACCAAACTCACTACATTAGCGAATTGGTCTGCGAAACGAACTTGCTCGCCATGGCACTATAGTAGGAGCCCTTACTAAATGAGGCTTAGTCTGGCACATGGCCACAATTTATTGGGGCACCCAACGAGAATCGAATTCAGTACAATACCAAATAAGTCTGCAAGACGAGCTTGCTAACTATAGCGCTACAGTAGGTGCATTACTAACTAAATTAAGCTTAGTCAGCCACAGTCGTGAGATATGCGGGGAGACTAGAACTCACTCCTATAACGAATTGTTTTGCGAGATGAGATTGCTAACTACGGCAACATGGTAGGCGCCCAACCAGGTCAAACTGAAATTTAGTTCAATACAGTACAAGGCCTAATTAAGATGGAGACGAGGATATGAAGATGGTGTTGCGCCAATCTTCAAAGCTGTGGAAATTAGCAATTGAAATCTGGGCTTTTACATGGGCTCGAACACCGACCTACGAAAAGACGATCGGTAAGCATTTATTATGAGAACTTGGACCCATTGTATAAATCACCCCGGGTCAGACCTTCATCGAAATTCAGGGTGAGGATAAGGAGTTACTTTGTAAATTGTATCTCATTAACAGTAGGAATTGAATCTTATCCGCTTGAGAATTTGTGTTGAACATCTATTGAGAACTTGTGTTGAATCTTATCCGCTGCAAACGTATCAGATGCTTGCACTAAGTTTAAACATAAACTGCACCTGCACCTCATCGGAAAAAAGATACACATTAAGGAAATGGGTACCAGACTAACTTATTGAATGAAGCAAACAAAATCGAACTTTTGGGGTTACCTATAATTAGAAACCGTCAACCAAAACTGTCAATATAGGTTTCTTCAGTTTTTAAGTTGATCTGATTGGGCGCACATGCCGCACCAATGGAGCAAGAGGGCTGAACATTTTAACATTTACTTATGTCTTGGGGTTTTTTAGTGGGAGGTTCAATTTGCAATGTAAGTTTATGCTAAATTGGTCTCTTAGTTTGTATCCGGAAGTGTTCATGCTTGTTTTTTTAAAATTCCGACCTTTTTTTAGTGATCATTTTAGTTGATCTGATTGGACGTACAGGCCGCATCAATGGAGCAAGAGGGCTGACATTTTAACATTTACTTATTATGTCTAGGAAAAAAACCCACCTAAATAGTTTTTTAACGGTGGTTCAATTTGCAATCTAAGTCTATGCTAAACTGGTCTCTTAGTTTGTGTCCAGAATTGTTCACGCCTGTTTTTGAAAATTCGGACCTTTTTTAGTGATCACCACCCAATAAAAGGCGAAAGAAGTAACTTATTCAGTAATTACCCCGTTTTCCAAATTCTTTAATTCATCACCCCCAACACCGCGTGCTGCCAAAAGACATTGATCATGTGAATGTTTCTATTGATTGACTGACCAGAACTGTATTCATTTCCTTTCAAAATGTATCCTTGTAGATATCGTGGTCCCATTTCTCGTGTTTTCTACCCCACATGCCGCTTCCCTGCCAAAGTTGAGTGTTCTTACCTATCGTAAAACACGGCTGGTAAGCATTGATGAGGAGGAACCGGGGACTTGTGTTGAATTTAAAGCGCTACAGACATGTCAGATGCTTACACTAAAGTTTTGCGATTTGCACAGCATCTGAAAAATAGGCGTTTGGGGAACGGGCTCCTCCAGCAGTCAATGAATAAAAGACAACTAAAAGAACACATGTACTTTGTGTTACCTAATCATAAGTAAAGAACAAATTAGCTGGAGAGAATATGGAATTTTAGATTCACGCGAACAATTCTACGTGGACAAAAAAAGGACGCTTAGGTGTCAGCAAAAATTGGAAAATAGGTATCAAAGATAATCGTGTGTTAGATACGTTTTTTTTATTCTTGTAAAACACTATTGTTCTTATTTACCTTTGAATGTAAAAAAAAGTAATATACTTGACAGTTGCGTCAATAACACGTTTCAGTATGGCTAAATCCTTTTTCCTTTTTCTGTCAATATAATTTTCTTTTAAAAAAACGGCGAACGTGTCAAACGACAATTATCTTGTTGTTTAAAGTGAAATTGCCAATTTTATTTTATGCTTCAGGCCCGTAACAAGAGAGGTTCCAGGGGAGCGGCCCTACACACTTTTACAGATAAAAAAAGGGGGAGGGGGATAGGAATAAAACAAAATGAAACAAAATGCAAGGAATTTTGGTCCTGAGATGCTAGGACATTTGAAGGTTTTGGGGGCTCCACCCTAAACTCCCAGTTGCATTTGGTTTGGTTACCTCTTGCCCACACCCGGCCCCAAAACCTGCTACGGACCTGAGCTTGATGTTTACAGTTATTCCCCAAAACGATAACATGCGAGGTGTTTCCGGAAAGTATCCAGCCATTTCGAATATCTCGAAAACCGGTTGCGCGGCCTTGATGTAACTTGGCAACCATTCGGAGGGGACGTTACTGCGCATGCGTGAACCAGACACTCCTCGGTCGACAGTGTGAGCGTGTGTACGTTGCATTCACAATGAACGAGCCAGTCATTCTTCATGTCTAGCGAGGTGTTTTGCAAAACAACGCATTCCCAAGATCTGTTAGCACCACCTACAGTCCATATTTGGCCCTCTGCGACATCTGGCCTTTCCCAAAGAGATTCCAAACCGTGGACGAGATTAAGGAAAACGCGACGAAGCAACCGGTGGCGATCCCGCAAGAAAACGTTGCAGATTGTTTTGAAAGGGGTGCGGGGATGAGTATGTGAAGTCCCAAAGGGTGTATCTTGAAGGAGAGCGATTGCCCTAGGTAGGCTATATTTTCGTTAACACACAATGGCTGGATACTTTCCGGACAGACCTCGTGTTTTTAACTGACATTTTAGCTTTTACAGAGAATGTTATTTGTTGATTACTCAGTAAAAACCTCACTTCATTCCATTAATATTCACCCCATTTTTAAAGCAATTATGGATAACTTCTTAACTCTTGATTTCAAGCTGGGCCAAAATGGATTTGAAACTGCGAGGAATATGAATTCCGCATCTTGGGACAATACCGTTAGTAGGTAAAATATTGATTTAAAAAATTGCTAGTAGAGATTTCAGTTTAAAAAACTAGGAGAGAGACCGGCCGAAACCATTAACGAAGGAAATGTGAAGGCTGCCGTGGAAAATGATTCAAAACCTTCAATCAAACCTTCATAGGAAACTTCTATATATTGATTGAGGGTGCATACCTCTGCCAACGCCATTGTCACCAAAAACTGAATAAAAATCAATTCATATGTAATTAAGATGCAGGGGAGGTAGCTGTGAAATATTCCTGGAGCGACCCCAAAAGTTAATTAATTCTCCCTTAGCCGATGGTCCATCCTTCCACAAAATGTTATTGAAATTCGTAGAGAACTTTTCCAGAATATGTGTGGACCAACATGAGTGGATACATAAGTGAATGAACAAGAAATTTCTCAATCAAAAAAATACCTGGATCCGCACCAAAATTTAACCTTCCTTAACCCCATGACCTACCCTTTGAAATTCATTGATAACTTTTGGTAATTTTGTGTGGACAGTCAGACAGACAGATATGAGTGAATACATATCATTAGCCGCGCATGATAATTGCTCAACGAACACTTTTTAAAGTTGATAATTTCGTTATTTTTAGAGCTACAATACTCTTTTTATTTTTATTTTGAAGCTTGAACACTATGAATCATAATGCCGAGTGTTAAAGCTTCAAAAGCTCTAAAAATAACGAAAATATCATGCGTGGCCACTCATATACCTATTCGTTGGCAGAGGAACGAAATATCTGATGTAATATAGAATTACTTACGTTCAATTGTATGGATCTGGTTTTGTATTATCTATTTGCAATGAAAAATGAATTTTGCATAACTGGATACGATTTGCATAATGGTTGGATGCGAATGCGAAGCCGAAACATTCCTCGAAACTGCGCTGTCATGATCGAGATGATTAAGTCGAGTGTTTGGTGGAACGGGGTCTGTTTAGTATCCAAGAGCTTCCTTTAAAGTAACCAGACAATTAAAGGACATGATGTCGACCGGCTTCAATGAAGCGGTTACTGGAATGGAAAAACGGAATCAGTGAGCCGAGCTTGAGTTTCGACCGAGGCTGACTGCGTTCAATTTGCACTAATGCCCTTAGGAAATGCATGAATACACTTCTCTCCCAAGCTCTTGGGTAAATAGCAGGGCAGTTGGAGCCCTTAAGCACCATAATGCAATCCATCTAAGACAAGGTTAGTCTGCCAGAAAATGCGTGGGACTAGGAACTCTAGCTCGTAAGGCCTAGTTTTTACTGAAACCATAGAAAAGCAGCTCTATGCTCCACACAGAGTCTAAAGCAGTCATTCTCAACGGGGGTAATATCGCGAAAGATGAGCTGAGGGGTGCGATAGATTGTCACATGCAAATAGATTTCTCTCTCTAAAAAATAGTCGTTCTTTAGTTTTATGTTGGTAAAGTCAAGAAATAAGGGGAAATACTTCCACTTGGTGAATTACAAAATATGTATTTTTGAAAAAGATTGTTTTAATTATTAATTTCTGATTCGGTTATCGTATTGTGTTATGCAATTATGCGTGGTCGTCCTAAAACTCCAAATATCCGCTGTAAACAATTTATTATGAATTTGTCTCGACTTAGCCAAGATAAGGCATAACATAATGAAAAGCAATGTTCCTTTTAGAAGATGTACAGTCTAATAAGGCATTAGATAATGCTAATAATAATAAGCAATTATTCTCAATAGTGGCAATATCGCCCCCCCCCCCAGTTAAGCTGATGGCGATAGATTTTTAAAAATAAACTAAAGGGGTTGATAAGGGGAAAAAAGGTTGAGAAACCCTGGTCTAAAGGAATGAAAAGACAATGTGGACCAGCTTGGAATAGAATACTCAAACAGTCTCCAGTTTGGTAAATGGAAAGACTAAAGTTGCATCAGTTAAGGACGGGGACTTTGTTGTACTCTGCCTTTTCAGTCGACTTTTCACCTCCGGATTATCATGTTTCCAAACACTCTTTTAAAGGCAAGGACTTCTCTAATCAGGATTAAATTGAATAAGCCGCCAATGAATTGATCGGTTATTTGAAAGACGAATTCTTTATGAAGGGAATTGAAAATCTGCTGCTAACGCTGGAATAGATTTAGAGATGCCGACGGGGAATATTTCGACTGAAGAAATATCTGTTTCTCTTTTACTTAAAGTACAAATTTTGTTTCACGTCGAACAGTCTGGTAGAATGATATCAGTTGTAGAATAAAGAAATGAATAAGTACATTGAAAGAAAGAAAGAAAGAAAGAAAGAAAGAAAGAAAGAAAGAAAACGATAATCGATAGAAAGTCTTCTTCTCTGTAATACTGCCGCGGGATTTTTAAGTGCACAGTGACTGCTGAAGTGCGAAGACTATCTGGAAAAAAAGCTGTCATTTCACCAACATGGAAAGAAGAGTACGACGGATTGAAAAATTGGATGAAAACTTTTTATTTTTAGTTAAATACGTGAAAGAAATCTATCCAAAGCAGCTACGAATGAATTACAAAGAGTGGAGAGGAAGGAATTTTCGGGGAAATATTTCGGTTATTTTGGAAGGAAAACGGAGGAAAGAGAGGAGATGCAAAAAAGAGGCAATAAAATAAGGGAGAAAAGATAAGAAATAAGGAAAAGAGAAAGATGAAACTGAAGGAAAGAAATAAAGAAAGGAAGGAAGAAAGAAAGACAGGAGTAATGAAAGAAAAAAGGAAAGAAAGAAAGAAAAAGCAGAACGCAAAAGGAAGAAAGAAAGAACGTAACAGCAGAACAGAAAGAGCCAAAAAGAAAGAAAAAATAAAGAAAAAGGAGAAGGAATGGAAAAAAGAAAGAAGGAAAGGAAAAAGAAAGATAGAATAAAGAACAGGAGAGGGAAACAGAAAGTAAAAGCATACAAGAAAGAAAATGCAAAAAAGAAAAGCAAAGACGGAAAGTAAAAGCAGAAAAGAAAGGAAGAGACAAAGAAAGAAAGAAAGAAAGGGTGGGAACAAAAGTAAGAGGAAGTGTAATTGAAGAAAGAAAGAAAAAGAGGAGAAAAGAAAGGACGTAACAGCAGAAACGAAAGAAAAGAAGAAAGGAAGAAGAAGGAAATACCGAGAAAAAAAAGAAAAGAGGAAGTATAATTGAAGAAAGAAAGAAAGAGTGGAGAAAAGAAAGGACGTAACAACAAAAACGAAAGAAAAGAAGAAAGGAAGAAGAAGGAAATACCGAGAAAAAAAGAAAAGAAGGAAGCAAAGAATTAAATTAATAACATATAGGAAAAAGAAAGGAAGAAACAAAGAAGAAAGACGCGAACAAAGAAGGAAAGCGTGAAAAAATAACAGACGAAAAAGAACAGATAAAGAGAAAGACACATGAAATAACAGATGACAAACAAATTTATCAGAAAAAAGAAGGAAGAAAAGAAGATCGCAAATTGATTGAATAAGTTCAAATTTAAATCAAAATTTAAAGAATAAGACACGAAAAGAAATTTAAGACACGAAAAGAAATGTAAGACACGAAAAGCAAATAAAGCTTAAAACAAGTAAAGCAACACCAAAAAAGTGTGAAAGAAAAAAGAAAAAAAGAAATATTGGCAGATGAGGAGATTGGGGGCGTAATTTTTAACGTGGAGTCAAAGTTGTTGTTTTTTTTACAAATAATGAGTAACCTAGCCTCCACATTTTTCAAAATGTAATTATAATTTAATAAAATAATATACATTTTTAAAAATTCGTTCCCAAGTTTTTTCTTGTTTTTTTTTTTTAATGTTTTCTGTTTATTATGGTTCACATATTTGTTTTATTCATTTTACTAATCTTACATTTTATAGAAAAGTAATCATACTTGTATGACTTTTGCATTAGACGAGATAAGAAAATATAAGGGGTGGGGCTAACACATTATTGCTAAAAACTTTGACTCGGCGTCAATCATTTTCTTTATCGGAGAAAGCGATAGTGAAAGTAGACCAAAATGCATCTATCTTCTTCTTTTTGAGGCTGACACAAAAAAACCCGCAAAGCGTTTCGCTACTTTGGCGCCAACAGTCACAACGATGCAACCTATACATTTGTGAACTTGAGCGCTTTTTGAGAAACTGCAGTATAGGTAATAGTAGCCGCAGTAGCGAACTCCTCTACAATTGCTACACTCAAAAGTGTAGTTGTCACTGTCGCTGCGCTAAAATTGATGGTAGAGGCTCTAGTTTGAGTAGCAGCGTTCGTAATAGTAGCTGTGAGAGACTTACCTTCAGAACTTGTAGAACCGGCAGTTGATTGTAGACGTCCTCGTAGTAAAGTTCTCCGCAGTCCCCGGCGCTTTACTTTCAATCGCATTAGCACTTGACCCACTGGAAATATAAAGGAAAACATACCGAAATGATTAAATCAGCTATTTATTTCGTTGTCGAAAAGATTCGTTGTATTTCTGTTGTTGGGTAGTATTAGGGGCGCTTAGTTGTAACTAATTTCATTCAAAGAGATCGTTATCCTTCGACACCATCGAAAATTAAGAACTACAGCTTAGACTAGAGAACAACTTTAGGAGATTCAATCAAGAAGCTTTCCCCTCTTCTGAATTAAAACGAATTGACGCAGTGGTTTAGAAATATCTATTTATTGATTTATATTTATATATTAAGAAATTCGATTATTTCCAGGTAAAGGAGTTTTGTATTTATATGGATGCAAATGCTTGTAAAATCTCGTTAGATGGCATTCGGAGCGCTTAGTGTTAACTGACTTCATTCATAAAGATCGATTTTCATTGTATTGTGACACTTCATATCAGTTTGTCAAAATTGGCGTATTTTTGTTTATTGATTCTAACATTAAAGATGGAAGAAAATAAACAAAGTATGCCTTTTTATTTTAAGAAAGGTAAAAATGCCACTCAAATGCAATGGAAAAGGTAGTATGAATGATCGAACGTTTCAAAAGTGGTTTGCGAAGTTTTGTACTGGAGACCCCTCACTGAATAAAGCTTCACTGTCGATTAGAGCAGTTGAAATTGATATCAACCAAATCAACACATTACTTGAGAATAATCATTATATGACCAACATACTGAAACTATTCCAATAAAGCGCTGAAATCAAGCGCATTTGCATCGCTTGATTATGTTAGTCGCTTTGATGTGTGTCATTGGCTACTTAAACGTAACGTAAATACCGTATAAGTCGACCTTTTGAACATCAAATATTTTCCATAATTGATCATATTAGCCTGTTTAGACACTATGAACTTGAGACTCTGATGAACAAAATGCTGCCTTATGAGAGTCGACTATTAGATTAAACATGAATTAACACCTTAGTTTTGAGTCCGGTTTATACGCCTGCATATATTGTATTCCGTTTTTGAAACAAATTGAGACAAGCGATGAAAAGTGGATACTTTACAACAACGTATAATACAAGAGATCATGGGGAAAGCGGAATGAATCACCAGTAATCATACCAAAGGCATGTCTTCATCAAGAAAGGTATATGGTGTATATGGTTGGTTTGGAAGGGAGTCCTCTACTATGAGCTCCATCCAGAGAACCAAATGGGCACTGTCCCTGAAGGCAATAAGTAAGGGAGAGCCCCCATCCGGAATTAAGAAAAAGGGCGTAATATTCCATCAAGACAACGCTAGATGGCACGTTTCTTTGGTGACCAAGCAAAAATTGTTAGGGCTTGGTTGGGAAGTTTCTACTCATCCACCGTGTTCACCAGATATTGCTGGTGTTTGCTGAGACAAATAGAAAGTTCTGGGATGATGGATTTATGGAACTTCTCGAAGGGTTGCAGGAGATAGTGGAACAAAACATTGAATAGTTTGTTCAATAAAGTTATTGTCAACTTCATTTTTAAATTGTCGTTTATTTTTACTTAATAAACCGAACGATCTTTTTAGGCTACCCAATAGATTGCTAATATTTCTATTCTCATTGTTTTTTTTAAATATACGACGAGCGGTTTTACACAGTTTAAAAGCATTACGTGTACCCTCCGATTATAAAAGATTAGCTTTGGCTGATGGAGAAGGATTGACATGCAACAGTGTGCTTGACTGCTTAGCCTCACGCGTTTTTCCTATCATACAGTTTTTTGTGAGCAATCAAATCATCCTGCAAATCAGCTCTGAACCTACGTGGCCTTTCAAAATTAAAGTTATACTTCTCTGCAATCATTGCAGCATTGTCTATCGTAGAGAAAATCTCATGCACATTTAGATTTGGGGGACTGGGGACGCTCAAACATTTTCCTTATATAAATTACTGGTAATTGCTTTACGCTATTTCGACTTACGAAAGGTGTTTATATGAATGCTATACCTAACCATGGGCGTATGGGGAGTCTTTCGTTGAAGGGAGGAGAGGGCTTGTTTTGTCCGAAATTTTACACGGTTTTGCCCGGAATTTAACACTGTTTTGTCCGAATTGGGGGAGGGGGGCCGTTTCCCCCTGACTCGTACGCCTATATACCTAACGTTCAATGCGACTAGAATATGAAGGTTTTAGGGGTCACACTGGAATATAACATATTTTAACACGTATCTCTTATCCTAGTAGATTTTCGTCACTACTACCTAAAGACTCAAAATATTAGCCATTTTTGCATCTCTTCTAAACTAGAGAGTGTTTGGTGGGTGATTAAGTGCTGGTTGTGGTTTGTTAGAGAGTTTGGGATCATGCCTATATGAATCAAAGCAATTATCTTAAATAAGTTTGGCGGCCAGCTCTGGAATCAAATGTTGTAACTTGGTGCCGCATTCAACCACTGTAAACCCTGAATTATTTGTATAAATGTTGAATTTATCTTATGGCCTAAGGGTGCTTGAATAGCTTTGTATCCCGTCAAGTAATGGGCTAATTACTGCGGATTATACATCTACATTCTATAAATTAGAGAGAAATCATTATCATTCCAAACTCTTTTCGGAGAATTGAACTCATCCCTTGTGTTGTCGATGCTGTTACAAACTTTCAGTCAATCAATTCTACGTCTACCTTCTATAACTTTGAGAATCGTCATTAACATTCAAAAGTCTTCGACAATCTAATCTCTTCTTCATATTTTTTATGTTGACACAACGAATCGGCCGATTCGTTCTACGGCCTTCGTCAGGTGTAATATGTAAATCAGCAAGGAAAGAGAGTCCGGCGGATTTACATATTACACCTGACGAAGGCCGTATAATGAATCGGCCGAAACGTTATGTCAACATCGAAGAAGAGATTAGATTGTCTGAACAAAAGTTGGCACGTCAATGACTCTTCTCAAACTTATAGATCGTACATTTAGAAATCGTGTTCGGACAAATGAACTTCGTGCTCTTGTTGTTGTTACCATAACTTTTCGGCATACGCATTCTTCAGCCTTCGTTAGTTGTGAAATCCGTAAGGAAAGAGATAATACACCTCATTTCTTCAGAATATGGTGACAGAAAAATGGCCGTTAATATATAAAGCAGATTAGAATAGAGATTAGTTCAAGCAAACTACTGCACTGCCGGAGAAGCATCTCTCTTCACAGAAAGACTCGTTTTCGTGTGTGTTTATAACCATTATGATATATTAATGTTGGATTGAATGAAGACGCTCAATCTCAGTACTTTGATGTCATCTTCTGCCACTACTGTCCGGTTGAACGACTGGATGTATAAATGGTCGGCAATTGAGAGAAATCAGCAGAGCTCATAGTGGAAGACAGATGGTATTGTTCAAGTAACCAAAATATTTTGTTACACTATTAATCAGATACAAAAAACAAACGAAACAATAATCACGTTTGTATCTCAACGCCAACTGCATTTGAACCCGGTACACTAAGACAAAGTTTCGGCCTTTCCAATTGCTGCTCACGTCCTTAACCCCTACTCCCTCATTTCTCTGTTTAGCTTTAGTCATTTTTAGCACTAAAAAGGTAATTATTATAGCGGTAATGGGAAAGAAATTCATGCTGGAGCACCGAATTCTCTCATTTTCCAGCTAAATTCTTTTTGAGCAAGTATTAGGATTGTCATAGTTCAGGAATGAATGTAAACGTTACTGGCAAACTATGGCTGTTTTATGTATAATGTTGATGCATTGCTAATGATTTTACAAGTATTGGGGAGACTTGCTGTCACACGATTTCCAGTGAATGCCACCAGATGCTAATGGTGTCAAAACTCAATGAGTACACACTAATTGTAAAAGAAAGTCAAAGAAGAAATACGTGGGAGATTTTTTTTATGTGTAAGAAAGAAATGCTGAAAATATTTTTAAAAAACAGGTCTGGTTAGTCACTCAATAGAAACTGTCACGTGACCAACGCCTTTTGGCAGCATGTCGTGTTGGGGGTGATCAATTAAAGAATTGGAGAAAGGAGTGATCAATTGAATAAGTTACTTCTCTCGCCTTTTGTGGGTGAACACTGAAAAAGACCAAATTTAAAAAAAGAAACAAGCGTGAATGCTCCCGAACACAAAGTGACCAATTTAGTATAAACTTACATTGCAAATTGAACCCCCCCCCCTATCCCACTAAAAACCTATTTTTTTTTGGGGGGGGGGATTTTCAAAATGCAAAAAATGTTTTCTCTAGACATAATAACGAGTAAAATGTTTAAATGTTCAGCCCTATAGCTCCATCGATGCAGCATGTACACGT
Organism: Architeuthis dux; assembly: GCA_006491835.1. NCBI lineage: Eukaryota > Metazoa > Mollusca > Cephalopoda > Oegopsida > Architeuthidae > Architeuthis > Architeuthis dux. Next base: position 8,077,564 of record VCCN01002162.1, on the reverse strand, counting down.
GATACATACATACATAGCCAGCCAGCCAGACTAATTTGAAAACTGAAGAAACCTATGTTGATAGTTTTGGTCACAGTTGTGGTTGACTGTTTCTAACACGGCTTTCCTTTTGCGATCCGCATTTCCATGTTCTCTTTGGATTTAAAGTGTTTTTTAAAGTAACGCCCCCGTTCGTTATTGAATGGATAAATAGGTTCAAGTGACGAAATGGGGGTTGAGGATTGAGAAGTAGAGAGAGAATGGAAAAGAAAGAGAAACGAGTGAAGAGCCCCCGAGTGTTGAACTTGTGTACGCACACTCTGTTATATAAGAGAAGTCAAGGCTTTTACGTTTGCAGGCTCCAGGTAAAACCTTGGTATAAGATATAAAGAAACTAGGAAACATCGCGCTCGTCAGAACTGCGCGAACTCCGAGCTAAGTCCTTATCTAAAGTAACACTTGGGTCAGTTATAGAAATAGGGTTGCTTTGTAAAGACCTGTACTAACAACTCGAATGGGAGATGAGATAAGAATCAGAAATATATTTCCGAAGCAACAACTTATAACAAAGTAACATAGACATCAATAACATTCTAGCAATTCTAAAAGGTTGTCAATCCGGAAATTAAAGATATAAAAATGAAATAGCTAGATGGACAAATCACGTATTCAAGTATTTACCACATTGACAAGAAAAGATATTAGACAAAAAAGCCCCACCGAAATATAATTTATTTATTATCATGAAGGCTGAAAATTCTTAGAGACAAGTTTTATATACACAAAGTGGACTATAAGTATAAATAGAACCTATGTTAAACTAATC
>VCCN01002162.1:7708257-7719850 GCA_006491835.1 Architeuthis dux | reverse complement strand
TCTGTACGATAGTGAGTGATGGACAACTTATGTACACCAAGAACGCTGCCTTAACAGCTACCATTTGCGATGCTTGCGCCGAATTATGGAAAGACCGAGTGACAAACAGATTCCTAAGCCATGCCAGCATGCCAAGCATGTACCTTCCCACACCGCAATGTCTGGTTTGATCGTGCCCGTCGTATGCAGCAGGGTCGCATTCCCAAGGGGTTTCCAGTGGCGAATTCTCCGCACAGAATGCGTGCGCAGAGAACTCGCCACTGTATCCCAGCCGACTGGGTGCCCATTGCTATTCTGCAGGCAAACGCGACTTGAAATCTGCCGACATCAATGTGGACACCTAGGAAGAGATAGGAGCACATCGCCAAACCTGGTGACATAGCATACATTCGGGCATCACCCCAGCGGAGAACAAGCGAACTCAACAGTGGATGGACAAGAGAGCGAGACGGAATTCATCGATAGCGTCTTTTCCACCAGTCATCAGCATCTGTGTGCTGTGGCTGTGCCAATGATTGACACTCGAGAATTGGCCTATTCAGCCACAATCGACGCTGCTCACCATCAAACTGAGAACCGAACCTGGCTCATCCATTGTCTAGACGGAGCCATATATATAATAGTCTGAGAGACTAGCTTGTTAACCATTACAATACGGCGAGGTTCTCTATACTATGCTTAGCTTGTTTTATTACAAGGCCACACATCTTGAGCAGCCGGTGAGGATTGAACTCACTATAGCAGTAATCGTCTGCAAAACTAGTTTGTTAACCCTTACAATACGGCGAGGTTCTTTATACTAAGCTTAGCTTACTTTAGCACAAGGCTACAGATCTTGAGCAACCAGTGAGGATTGAACTCACTACAGTAGTAATCACGTCTGTGAGACTAGATTGTTAACCATTGCTCATGTATTTACTCAGCTTACCATCGTCTGACACAATGCTATGAAGGTGGGGCCCAGAGAAGATCAAATTCAGTAGTAGTAGTAGTAGTAGTAGTAGTAGTAGTAGTAGTAGTAATGGTTTACGAGACTACATAACTACCCATTACTCGATGGCCAGGCACACATTATGATTATTTAGTAAACTTGACGTTTTCAAGTCTGGCACAAGGCTACTACTATGTAGCACTCATAGAGGACCAGTTTCTATAATAGTATTGGTCTGTGAAAGTAGCTTGTTAACAATTGCTCTACGACGAGGACTAGGTATTTACTAGGCTTAGCCTAGTCTGGCACAAGGCCACTAGTGTGAGAACCTAGTGAAGATCTAACTCACTACAGCAGTAATTGTCAGCGAGATTGGCTTGCTCTACGGCAATACTAAGCCTAACTAACTACTGCACAAGGATACTAGTGCGGAGCACTCAGTGAGGATTGAACTCACTACACTAGTAATTGTCTGAGAGACTAGTTTGTTCCACGGTACGATATTTACTAAGTTGAACTTGCTACTGCGCAAGGATACTCGTGTTGAGCACCCAGTGGGCATCGAAGTCACTACACTAGTAACTATATGCGAGACTTAACCATTTCTGCACGGTGAGACGCACATCCTCTGAATGCTAATCTGTTTTAGATAAGCGAGACAAAATAAAAAGATTATCGCAGCGTTACAAAGCAACCCAGGAGTTCCAAAGTCAAGAACACGGATGACAGCCGCCATTCTGGTCGGTGAATATCTCTTGGAATGCTTGCCCTTGTTTGTTTGAAAAGAAGGGAAAAAATTGAAGGTTAATGCCGATCAACAAAGACATCATGAAGCAGAAAATCAATGCTAGCTGTCATAATCCCCAAAACAATCTCTATGTAGTCACCTTCAGACTTTAATATACACTCAAGTTAAAAGGGGAAAAACAACCACTATGTTTAAACGGAATACCTATTTATCTGATCCCACACTAGAACAGAATGTGGCACAAGGTCAGTTTTAATGTGGGGAGACCATACGCAAACGTGCGGGCAGGAATTCCTCAAACGTTCTCTTAGTCAATGCAACGATGGTCGCAAGGACATAAGAGTTTCTGATATTGAGGTCTCAGGACGAATCTTGAGCACCCTGGACCCGACTTTCACAGAGCGATACAACGCTTCATGAGGTAAAACCCCAATCAGCCATGGCAGCACATATGTGTCCGTCTGGTCCTTTTTTTAAACGGAATAAAGGCAAATATATTTACTTGGTATGCTGTAATACAATTCTTCAAATTCTCAACAAAAAAATTGACATATTTTGCTCATATTGTTTTAAAAGAGGAAAAATGAAGTCATAAAGTGACGTCATTCTTTCCAACGGTAAGTTAAGACAGACGCGTGTTTTGTTTTGTTTTTTGTTCACATACTTAGTTTTTTTTTCTTTGTTTACAAAAACATTACTTTTCGCACAATTGATAATGAACATTTAAGAAGCTCATATTGAAATCTCGGAACAATCAAATATATACGCCATTTTCTTTCCAAAACTAACGCAAATAAAAAAATTCTTCAAATATATTTTCAGAATCTGAAATGTTTCTTTTTTTTGTTTTTATATTTGAAATGTCGTTTTTTTATAGTAAGATGAAGGGTGATATAAACAACACAAAACGGTAAATATTTAATCAAATTATGAACCATTTGAAGCAATAAGATTTGTTTAAAGATTCTCTTATGATAGTATGCCATCTCTATAAAATTCTTTAAATTTAGTGGTCACAAATTCAGTAAAATAACGAATTATGACCAGGGCCGGGCAAATCTAGCAGTAGGCCCGGGGCAGATAGGAAAAGAAGGCCCCATTTCAAACTGATGATAGTAGTCTCCACAATAGTAACGCTAACATGTGACCCTTCCCTCTTGCTACGCCTCTGGAATAGACTCCCTCAAAATCATAGGCCCGAGCCATATGGCCCCACTCGCACCCCCTCTGCCCGGTCCTCATTATGGTTCCCCTACTATTGAACCTTTTACTAAGGATATGAAGTTAAAAAGGGTTGAAAAGATGATAATATGTAGGAGAAATGTCAGGTGAATATGGAGGATGCTGTAAGACTTCATATCCCGATTCTCAAAGCTTAGACAATCATCTGAGAGGTGTGGTGTCATGCCACTGTCATGGAGTATTTCATCCAGTTCATGTGCGATCTATTTTTCCAACTTTTTAATCTATCCTATTGCCTTGAGATATCGTGATATGGTCACTGTCTCCAGAAAGTACGGGACCGTTGTTCGTGGGTTGTTGGCCACTGCTGTCGATAAGTATCCATCATTAAGAACAAGTTTGATTTATTATTGGTATCCATATTTCAAAACCTAAACCTTGGATTCGTACTTTAAAATTAGTCTAAATTCTTGGATGGACACCATTGCTTTTAAGAGCTCAAAAAACCCCAATAATGAATTGTATCTCTATTTACATTGAATCTGCAAAAATTCAATTGCATTACTAAATCTTTCGCTATTAGCATTATTATTTATGGTTGACATTTCGTGTGTAACAACCTAATATGTCATCCAAATTATCATTTTTAATATAAGCTAGATAGTTTCATGTTGATATTTACTCATCTGAGCTACTTGTATGCAAATGGTTAAACTAAGGGAATAAGGGGGTAGGAGGAATATGTTGCGTCAATTTTCCAAGGAGTAAGAGTTCGTATGACTTGAAAATCTTCAGTCGAAATCCTGACTTTTGGCTTTGTGCTTGTAGAAAAATGCAATTGCCTCAGCTACGAGACAAACGCACAAGATATTTTGTTTTCAAATAGGTTGGGAAATAGTTGGGTCTTTTTCGTTGATCTGCACCATACTAAATAATTAGAGCTATTAGAGCTCACCGTATTTTTGTTTTCCAAATAAATAAGAAAATGTAACGATGGTGACGACCACAAGATCGAACCGGATGCAATTGAAATTCCTGCGGCGGCGCTGTTGGAACATCCGGGATTTCCCGCTCATGTTTTGCTGCGCCAGACACATCGCATACGGGCACTTAGATCATTTCAGAATGTGATATAAGTGGCCGATTATGAGGAGTGGGCCAAATTCGGTTTTGACTGCGGTCAGAAGAACGTCGTTGGTGTATAGTGATTCGAGAGAAAACAGATCGTTTTCCGGTGTCGTGCTGGGAGGTAACCTCGAAGAAGTGTCGCGTGATTGAGACTGTGTGCCTTGCGGTTCTCCCGTTTTAAAGAGACCTTTCTATTACAACAAACTAAAATGTACCCTGACTGACTAATTCAAACCCTACGTTATTGTCTCGATAACATAATAACAGCCATGTTACTGAAATGTTCCTTTTCTTAAATACATTTATTTAACTAAGGAAAATATGGTGCGCTGTAATAGCTATAATTATTTAGTGTAGTGGGGACTAATGAACAAGATCCAAATAGTAATTCACACTCTGACTGAAAACTTAAATTACTGTAAATATTTACATAGCTCAGCTACACCAGAATCATCCGGCGCACTTCCAGGATCAAATTCAGTCCACGGTCCAGGATTTCAAGGCAGGCTCTCACATCTTTGAAGATTGGTGCCACACGATCTTCCCACTCAACTAGTAGTGGTCTGTGGGATTACGATTACGCTATGCGCTACGACAGTTGTCAAATGCGAATATTTGTTGAGCTTAACTTAGTCTGGTAACGAACCGGAAAATGGTATTCGTCGAATTCATAGCAAACAAATTCATAGCAGGAGATTTCATAACGAAATTAATAGTTATGTCTATTTCCTAGCCACTTTTCATAGTCGAAACGATTCATAGCAGGATAAGATGTGACCAACAACGTATTCGTATGGTATTGAATTTTTTTCAGTAATAATTACTACACAACTTTATTTAAAATGTTTGTTTTTACTTATTGCTCTCAAGGACAGGTGACCAAATATAGATATTTACTAAATATAGCTTTTGTCAATAGGGCCATAATTAAGGAGCAAAACTCGCCACACTAAAATAAGTGTACAAGACTACGTTGCAAACCACCGATTAATGGTAGGCGCCATGATGTAGACAGCCAAGTCTAGCGTAGGGCCATAATTGTGGGGAACTCAGAGAAACTCAATCTGACTACATTAGTTGTCTGAGAGACAAACCATCGCTATCGACAGTCACACATATTTGCAAAGATCTATTTAGTTAGACACAGAGATGTAATGTTATTTGAATATGATCATAGAACCTATCGGTCATAGTGATTTTATTTGAATGCTAGCAAAAGTACCGGCCTTGCCCGGGTTTATCTATTTCGCATATAATGTCATTTTTGTGTTCCTCACTGTCCGATCCACTGCTTCAAGGGCAGGTTTCTGGGCCAATGTGCATTCATCCCACGCAAACAATTGACCGCTCTATGAATGGTCAAGACTTGGATAACCCAAAACAGCTAAATTTGTATGGAGATTTTTTTTAATTTTATGTACAATCAATCAGTAAGTCCTTCGTTTCTTCCGGAAATTTATCAGTCTTGAGAAAAATTCAAAGTTTTAGGAGGGGGTTCTATTTACAATATAACTGGACCCTTACCTTCCGTCCGTCGTACGAAACTGCGGCTGTGAAGTATTCGGTTACTTTCTTTATTATCATCATGGAGTCTGCTACTTGCGAATGTTATTATTTAAGCTTTCTTGATTTGATTAAAATGTTTCACAGAGACAATAAAAAAGCAGTTCTTGCTTTTATATAGCATTCGGTGCTTCCAGATTGTATATTTTGTCCCAAATGTGTACAAAGTGCAACATTTTCCCAACGACTAACATGTTTTATTGTCGTAGACAATCCAAAGACTTAAAATCCAGAAAATTCACATGTTCTTTATGGTTTGGGGTTAGGGTTAGAGGTGGGATTTAGTCATGTTTTATTTTCCTAGAAAATCCAAAGACTCAAAATCAAGAATAATTCAAATGCTCTTTAGGCCTTGTGTCACCATTTTGTAGTTGACACGAGTCCGTAAAGGAATATGGCAGAACATCTCTCTGTCTACAATTATGAATTCGGTCTTGTTAAAAGTTCAATGAAATAAATGAATAGACAAATGTATATAACATATATAATTTATTCAAGAAAAATAACAATGAACGATTGAATGAATGAATAATGATTGGGGAAAATAATGCTTCTTGCCTTGACTGTAACGAAAGAGTCAATAAGTGAGTGTAATGTGTGTATATGCAAGCTTATGCATAGGCGAGTGAGTGTATACAAATGTATGCTTGTCTGAGTCAAATCAGGGACTTACTTGCTTTCCTTTGTTGAATGGTTTAGATTAAGTGTAGGGTTTAGATTAAGGGTAGTTTATGAGGTAGTGGTAGAGTTAGGGTTGGTTTAAGCATAAAGTAAATCGTTAATATATTTATTATTATTTTTATTTCATCTTTTTATATAACTGCATTTAGGAATAAGACTAAAACCTGATTATTCTGAAAAATATCATGACAAAAAGGAAGGTAGAACTGCTTTCTCATCGTCTTTGTAACAGTTTAACAGTTTAATAATATCAAAAAAAGGTTCACAAAGGTTCACAATCGACCTTCTAAAAATTTGAAAAAATGAGTTGCGTCCCCTTCTTTCTTTTAAGTGAAATTCTGTAAAATAAATTGTGACCTACAATTTGGTATGTACACTTTTATATATGCAGAGAATACTTTAATAGTGCGGTTTCGATTAGTGCCGGTTTTTATGTAGTACGGTCAAGTTATTGTTGTACAAATAAATGTAACTAAGTGTAAACTGAAAACAAAAACTCATTAAATTGTAATATGACCTTGAACAGTGAGGTTTTGAACAATACGAAAAACATTTGAACGAATTAACTGCAGTAATCAAGGTATACCTGTAATGATCATAGAATATATCGGTCTTAGTAATTTGAATTGAATATGATCATAAAATGCATGTCTTAGTGATTTCAATTGAATGTGATCATAGAATATATCGGTCATAGTGATGCGAATTGAATATGATCATAGTACCTATTGATCTTAGTGATTTTAATTGAATATGATCATAGAACATATCGGTCTTAGTAATTTGAACTGAATATGTTCATGAAATACATGTCTTAGTGATTTCAATTGAATATGATCATAGAATATATCGGCCTTAGTAATTTGAATTGAATATGATTATAGAATATATCGGTCTTGGTGATTTTAATGGAACACTATCATTGAACTTATGGATCTGTGTGATTTGAATTGATCATAAAACATAGCTGTCAAATCAAAAAGAACAAGCGAAGTTGACTTAAAAACCAAACCCAAATATTTTTGACAATAAATAGTACGTCTTCAAGAAAAAGTCTACCCATTCCATTCTTCACATTCTATTTAAGCTGTGTTTTCCACATGTGATTTCGTATAAAATGATTACATTCTTTAAATCCTTCCAAATCTACTGATTTCTCTTGAAGCGGAGAAATTCGATTTTTCAAAACTTGTGCGTCACGCTCAGACTTAATAATTCGATTGAAATAATCCATTTATGCAAAAACTCTTCACCTCAAACGCTTCCTTTAACTCTTAAGCGATTTTGTTTTGTAACACAAAAAGTCTAAAACTTTGTCATATTAATAATCAATAAGATAATATGAACGGATGAGCCAAAACATTATGACCAGTGACATGTATTAGAGTACTTCATTTTGATGTATTGAATGCCGCAGTTATGTACACTAAGACAGATTTGAGTGACATTGATAAAGGACAAATTGTTATGACCAGAAGACTAATGTTGTATAGCCACGGATCCGCGGGAGGAAAATGTTGGACTTCGAGAAAAAGGAAGACTGGAGACTTGGTTTATAAACATATGATGATATATTTTTATTGTATTAGATACATCGTGTCGTGGCGAAGAATGAAGAGTAGGAGAGAGATAACGAGAGCCGACAGACGGGTCTTTTGACAACAGGGAAATTGGTCTTGTCTTCGTCCCAAGCCTAGGTGTTCTCTGCCTTCTGGGGGCGCTTCTGTGGCTTTTATGGGGTTCGAACGCCCACGCTGGGTTTCCAGCCCACCACCTGCAGCTCGGGGTTCGAAAGCCCACGCTGATTTTCCAGCCCACCATCTGCAGCTCGGGATTTAGTCAATATCCTTTTTATGACTTTTGTACACCTGGTGTGTCTGTTCCGGTCCCCGACACCTGCAGTTTGGGGTTTGGTCGATATTCTGTTTATGGCTTTCAACACCTGTGGGGGTCAAATCTGTGACGCCCACCCACAGCTGCCTAAATATCTAACACTAAGCCAGAGAATTTCCAAAACGGCACGGCTCATGGGATGCTGACGTTCAGTTGTCATGAGTTCCTATCAGCAGCGGTCTGAGGAGGGAAAATCATCTCCAGTGAAAGCTACCAGTAACTACTGGTGCGCAAACCCAACGAACACAAACTAATAATTTGAGAAGAGTGCAGGAGTATTGAGTAGAGTTGGTACCACTTTATACCCAGTAAAGCCTAATTGATATTACAGCAAATGCGTTGTCACTTGATTTCGAGTGAACGCCAGCATATACTATGGGAGACTTGTCACTTGATTTGCTGTACCCCCCCCCCAGGTACTAAATGAGATTTGTAGTCCGTTGATCTCCAGGGGAAGCCAAGAGATACACCTACAAGAGACTTATTGTCACGGACTCCGGTGAAAGCAACCAGATACTATAGGAGGCCTGCTGTCATTTGATCTCCAGGGAAAGCCACGAAATACTTTTATAAGAGACAGTGTCACAACCTTCGGTGAAATCCTATAGGATTCTTGTTGTCACTTGATCCCTATGGAAAAACATGATACATCTATAGGAGAATTGCAGTTATTTGATCTCAAGGGAAAGTTACGAGATAATATAGGAGACTTGTTGCCGCTTAATCTCCAGAGAAAGCCATGAGATACATCTATAAGAGAACTGCAGTTATTTAGACCTCCAGGGAAAGTCACGAGATAATATAGGAGACTTGTTGCCACTTAATCTCCAGTGAAAGCCATGAGATACATCTATAAGAGAATTGAAGTTATTTGATCTCCAGGGAAAGTCACGAGAAAATATAGGAAACTTGTTGCCACTTAATCTTCAGAGAAAGCCACCAGATACTCCTGCTACTTAACGCATACACATAATGTTTTTAAAAAACAGAAGATGGGAGGGAAATAAGAAAACCTAGAAAACGGTAGCGAAATATATCCACTAGAAATCCAGTGTGAACAACTGAAGTGAAAAGATATCATAGACGGCTAAGTCTTTATGAGATTCAATGTCCTTGTTATCAACATCATACAACCTCGAAACATGACAATATCAAAAGCTATCCGAAAGCATGGGGCTTCCTTAGTACACAACGGACATTCATCGTGCGTTTAGAACGTGAACAGATATTGCGGAGAAACATCTCTACTGGGGTCTCATCGGGCCTTGTTCAGTATGTACCACCCCCACACACTACAAATCATCATCAGCAACAGCAGTAGCAGCGTTTTAACGTCCATCGTTGACATAGACCTTTCCCAAGATTCGCCATATATTTCTGTTGTGGGAGACGTGGCGCCAATATCTCATGAACCTGTCTAAATCGTCACGCTATCTTATCTTTTGTCGGCCACAATTTCGCATATGATCTCTGGGGATCCACGTTGTGAGTCGTAATGTCCAGCAGTTGTCTGACATTCTTGCAACGTAGCATGCCCATTGCCATTTGAGTTTCCTAATGGACTCTAGAATATTTCTGACTTCTGTCTCTTTCTCTAATATAATTTGGTGTCTTGTGATCTCTCTATGTGATATTAAGCATGATCCTCTCTTGGCGCGTTGCATGGTTCTGAGAGCCAATCTTTCGGTTAGGTTCCATGTTTCAGCTCGATTTAGACTAATTTCCTTCATCTTTGTAGTTTCGATCACGACTGGCACCATCTCCGGATTTACCCAATAGTGTATGAAGTTCTGAGATGAGGTGTTGCTACATTTATGCCAATTATTCAGAGTAATATCCTTATCTTTGAGGTTGGGCGCAGTATTATTTATAATATTTTCTTTGGAACAGTTTTTGAAACTACTGATCTTGTTCCTGTTGTTACTATAACGTTTAGGCCGATCCATTCTTCAGTCTTCTACAGATGTATAGAAAAAGGGTGGGATCTTTTTTAGGTAATGCCTGTAAAACAGAAAATCAGCAGCAGCAGAAGCCGTTACAAGTACACTGATGGACAAAGGCCTATCCCACCTCCTTCCACGATGAGCATGATTGCATTAATCTCTGTCATGTCTTATCGGCAAACTTTTCTATTTCATCTCCCCATCTTGTGTCTGGCCTTTTCCTACTGCATTTTACTTCCCACGGGCACCAATCGGTTAGCCTTTTGCTCCATCTGTTATCTTTTCTTCTTGCTATATGCCCTGCCCATCTCTATTTTCGTTGATTAATTACTTGTACGATATCCTTCACCCTGGTCCTCTCTCGGATCCATGTTGATCTTTTACCATCGCTAAGAGTTGTTTCCATTGTCCTGTGTGCTATTCTGAGTTTGTTTTAGAGTGGTTTTGTAAGTTTCCAGGTTTCGCACCCGTACGTCATAGCTGGTAATATGCATTGATTGTAGTGTCAGATATATTGGCCACAGGATGGTAGGGTAATCAGAAGAGCTGCATGTATTGGACGAACCTTTGGGGCTCCACACTAATGGTCTTGTGCCAGACTAATCTGATCTAATACGTAAATACGTTTTCGGGTGACTTGTCATCGAGTAATATTTTTCGCTGGCCATTACTAGTGTGTAGTGAGTTTGATCTTTACTTGGTGCTCCACCCTTCCGAGTCAGGGTATGATAAGCTTGTTAAGTACCTATGAATATCTGCGAAGAAATATTGTTCTTAGAGCATAATTGTATCGTCTGCTTTCTGATCGGCGGTTTCGGCTTCAAGAAACACGTTTTCAATTTAATTCATAGCCATTCGTTGCAAAATAAAATCACAACTTCAGTAGTGCACAGAGCGAATGAATGAAGAATATGAACAGGTTCGGTTAGTCACACAATAGAAACCGTCACGTCGGTTGGGAGGGATCAATTTAAAATTGGAAAAAAAAGGTGATCAATGAATGAGTTACTTCTCTCGCCGTTTGTTGGGCGGTGATCATTAAAAACGCCCGAACTTTAAAAAAAAACAATATTGAATGCTGCCGGACACAAACTAGGAACCAATTTAGCATAAACTTACATTGTAAATTGTAAATTGAATCCCCACACTAGAAACTTATTTTGGAGGGAATTCTGAAAAAGAAGTCATTTCTAGACATAATAAGGAGTGAATGTTTAAATTGTTCGCCCTCTAGCTCCATTTGTACGGCCTGTACGCGTGACACATAGATAGATAGAGAGCCAGCCAGACTAACTTTAAAACTGAAGAAACCTATATTGATGTTGACTATGTCGATGTTGACAGTTTTTGATGACGGTTTCTAATAATGAATTGAAAAAGCACAGGGATAAATACATATATGAACAAATAAAGATGGCGCCTAAACCATATATTTTTTCTTAAACTTTCAATCCCAATCAAAAAAAGAATTTTAAAAACACAAAAATATATATCTTATTATGACGAGTCGCCTTTTGATGTGCA
>VCCN01002162.1:7534944-7550879 GCA_006491835.1 Architeuthis dux | reverse complement strand
ACTGCACTTCTGATATTCCTTAAGAGGTTTCAGACCATGGACAAGATTAAGGAGAAAGCGATGAGGCAGCTGATGGCAATCCTGAAAGAGAACTTGGCAAACTGTATAATAAATTCATACACCTACTGATGCTAAAACAGCAGCAGTACCTCCAACAGGGGTCAGACATGGCTTCAGGTGAGAAGCATCATTACCACTAACCCAGAGTGCCCCAGCAGTACCTTATGATACCACCAGGCTTTGTTGGTTTTCTGTCACACGGTGACAGGAGAGCCAGATGCAGAGTCTCCCCGATCTTGAAGCCTCTTGATATATATTTCCTCTTTTCTGAGGTGGAGTTAACAATAAAACTTTGGAATCTGACTTTGATAGGAAATATATTGGTAGAGAACAAAAGCTGCCTTCAAAAACACTGGAGAGCCATTATCCAAGGAAAAACAAATCGGGCTTAGCAGAATATTGGTGGAATGAAAAGGGGGTGCACTGGCCCCTCTAGAACAGGGTCAAAATGATAGACAAAGAATAATGATGACTGAAGCTGCGCACGAGAAAACAAAAAAAAAATGTAGATTTTAACACTGTGTGGAAACCAGTGATCAGAAAAACTTGTTTTAAAAATTTAATTTAATTTTTCGGGATTGCCATCAGCTGCCTCTCATTGCATTTTTTAAAGATCTTCCACTTGTACATGAGGGGAGGTGGAGATAGCGATCATGTTATTCCATCCATCTTTGTTCTCTTTTATTTTATTTGAGCAATTTATTATAATCTATTTCCGTCTTGCTAGGCCCATCGAAGCTTCACCAGAGCCCTGTTAACCATATATTTCTGGAACATGTTCCCTACTTTGTTCATGGACAGCCTCGCATGGCACTGGACAAGAGGTTGGACTTTCCCCGGTTTGAATTCAGAGTTGCCCATCTTCAGAGACAGCTTGCGTTCACTTCGCATTTAATGCCCTTGGGAAAGACAAGAATCCATCTCTTTTACCCCCTAGCTATGGGTAAATAGCAGGATAGATTGGGTTCTTCAGCCTTGGTTGGCAACCAGTTTAGCAGAAGACAGATTCCAATCTTGCCTGCTCTCAATGATAGATTAGACCTACCTTAACACTCAGTCTCATGAGTCTGTTGGACTGGAATGTTGTAGTTGAGCAGATAAAAAAGAATGGAAAAAGTACTGAGCAAAATTCTAAAGATCGGATACATGGAAGAAGTGATCGGCTGAAACAACATGTTAAAAATAACAATAACGAAGATGATGGTTTGAATAATAAATGGAATAAAACAGATGAGAAACCATGAAATTGTCAAACCGTTTGCTCTGAAGTTGTGTAAAAAAGATAAAATCTAAAAGGTTTGTACCTGAAAAAATGCTTCATAGATCTGAACAAATTTCTCCTTCAGAGGGATCTTGTTTGAAGAGCCCCTTCGTAACAGAACGGAGGCTGTCCGTTCTTTTGTAGCAGATGGCTCTTGTGCCATCGTTTTAATGGGGGGAGGTGAGCATCACACAAAACACCTGAAAAAAACAACAAAGTAATGATATTTTAACTCAATGTATAAAAATAATTCACCTATTCTTTCCTCTCTTTGTTGAAATGGTTAACTGATAACCTTCCAAATGGGAAGGGCTTGCTTGCCTAGAAAATCAATGTTCAAAATCCTAGCATTTTCGTGGGCTGGAACTCTGTTACTGTTGGCAAATATATAACTATACCCGTAAAAAAATGACAGGGTTTTTTTATGTATGGATTGGCAATAAAAAGCGGTTTTATATGGTAATTTCTTTTTAATACAAAAGAATTACCATATAAAAGTTGAAGTATCCTAATTTTAATTTTTTTGAAAGAGACTTTCAAAAAAAATTAAAATTAGGATAGTTGAATTAATAAAAAAAAAATTTAAGAAAGGTCACCACTGACATTGTGCGGTATGAAAAAAAGGATTGAAAGAAACTTATTTTATTAAAAATATAACTTATTTACTTACAAAATAAAGTTAATGGCCAAATTTGACAAATCTGGCCTTTTTAAAAAACATTTGGCCATGAACTTTTTTGGTTTTGAATTTTGAGCCATTATTACTTTTCTTTTTTGGTGTGCTGAGAGTACTTGCATTTTTGCGAGTTCTTGGCCAGAAACTGCCTTTCCCCTCCCAATTTCTACTTCACTGTGTCAGCTACTTGAAAGGAAGTCAAAAGGACACTGTTGTTTTGCATTGACATACGCAGGTTGTCTGTGAATTTGGTCAGTGTACTTCTTTGATATATCCGGCATGTCTCATTTTTCCACCCTTTAATTCTATTATTCGTTGTACAATCTATCTAATTTGGACCAGTCCATTATGAGTTGTAGGATCTCAGCTAGCAGACACTACAGACAACGAACATACACATTTGTATATTTGGCTTTTATATGTATAGATTTCAGCCTCAGGGCAAGCCATAAAGTTGTATTTTTCTTTCTTAAATTTTCCAACATTCTAGACACCTAATGAAAGGGAAGCAAGTTTTAACTTATTTTCATCTTTACTTCCTTAGTTCAGTTTTCTTCTCGAGCCACCACATCTAAGGGGTGTATAAAGTTGACTATTCCGGGGGTCAACATTTAAGGGGAAGAAAATCTAAAGAAAAGGGAAGGAAGGAAAAGGATGAAAAGGAGTATTGATTCAGGGGTATATATAATTGCATCAATATCACCCCCCCACCCCCGCCTCCCGGTTGAAGTAGGAGATTTTTTATTATCTTTGATCCAGTGTCTGCCAAATGTAAAGTAATATACAAATATATATATCCTGTAAAACACTGGGCAGTGTGAAATGGTGTAGCAGTTACCGGCACATAAAATGGAATTATACTACTACTAATGCCCTTGGGAAAAACATGAATCCACTTGAAAAAAAAACAAGACAAAAACAATTTTTGTGTGTCATCCAAGATTCATCTATTAATTTCGCTAATGCAAATCAATACGTCTGTTGTGGATTTTCACAAGTCAAGAATTCTACTGACGTGTCACTTAAAGGAGTGGACAGTATAAAATTATAACAGTCAAACCTTAGTTCTGAATTATGACGCATAAAAGGAGACCAGGTGTCACTCTACTTTATAAAGAAAAAAAATCCAATGTTCTGGACTAGCTAATAAAAACCCTTTATTTGAAGCAATGTCATATTTGATGTTTGGTAGAATGATGTAGTTACGATAGAAAGAAACTGAAATTAAGATGAAAGAAATATTAATCAAAAATAAATAATGGTGAACAATACTTCATCTAATATCATTGATTTGTTTAGCGGCATCTCAACCCTTGATGGGTCATTTAATGACAAAATCAGTTTAAAATTTTATTAAAAATAGAGTCTTACGACTTTGGTGAAAGGTTATTTTATTTTATTTTTTTTTAATAGTCTTGCGACTTTAGTGAAAAAACAGGTGGTCCCTGTTTGGGAGGGGGTCTTACCCCTCTGCAGGGTATGCAGTCAGCGTATTCTAGACCCCAGCCGAAAGGGTCTAAAAAGATAGGAGAAATGATCCTTAGATCTAAGGGTAATATCTGTTCTTGAATAGTTGTATAGACTCTTAGTGGAGTATATAGCTGCAGCCACTCTGCTCTACTTCATACTAATTAATCCCCTTGGGAAAGACATGAATCCACTTCTCCCCCCCAGCTATTGGCAAGTAGCAGGGCAATAAAGTAATAGATGGACAATTTTACAAACAGGTTTGGGCAATATTATTTGAAAGTCATCCTACAAGGAAAAGTTTGTAAATTGTACATTTTCAGCATTGTTGAGATTTTTTCAAAACATATCAAATACCAACTTCAGACTGGATGTACTCCCCTCTCCTTTCCTCTCCTCTCCTCTCCTCTTACTAAACTACCTTTCTTTTCTCTACCCTCCCTTCCCATCATGTCTTATAGTATCAGTAGCAGCCAAGTCTGTTGTATAAACTTATGATAACCGTCAGTGAAGCGATGGATCGTAGACTAGTATCAATATCAATTATTCCGCTGATCAATTTGAAATAAATTGGGCTTCATTCGGTACAAGGGAAAAAACAGTGATGGTGGTGGTGTGAATGGGAGTAAGAAGATTGTGTTGCATCAATCTTACAAGTGGGGACGACGTGCTTTGAAATTCTGTCATTTGAATTTCTGGCTTTTTACCTTCGCTTAAACACCAACCTCATCAGTGGGGAATCCAATCTATCGAGCAGAACCAAGTCAAATTATTTATTTATAATATAAATTTTATATCAATTAAGAAAACAAGTTGAGAAGACTAGTATAAATTATACTAGAGAACAAACTTATACTATAATATGCTGTCTTGTGATTTCTCCATGTACATCACCTGTGCACGTTGCATGGTTCTTAGTTTGAGAGCCAATCTTTTGGTTAGATTCCAGGTTTCAGCTTCGTAGGTGACTATCAGGAGGACTCATTGGTTGTAGACCCTTCTTTTTATAAATAATGGGATCTTGTGTTGGATATTTAGGCAGCCATGGCCGGGGTTCACAGGTTTAACCCCCACTGGTGTTGAAAGTTATAAACAGGATATCGACGAAAACCCCAAACTGCAAGGTATTCAGGACCGGAAAGACACACCAGGTATTCAAAACTTATAAACAGGACTAAACCCTGACTGCAGATGGCAGGCTGGAAAATTAGCATGGGTGTTTGAACCCGATAAAAGTGACTCAGAAGCCCTCGGAAAGGCAGAGAGACAGAGAGCCCAACACCAATGTCCCTGTTAAGAACACTCTGTCGGCTCTCATCATCTCTCCTGCTCTCCGTCAGGACACAATGTATTTGATGGAATAAAAAATATATCATCATATTTTTATAAACCAAGTTTCGAGTCTTCCTTTTTCTCCAAGTTCAGGATTTTCCTCCCACGGACTAAGATGGATATACAACACTTGTTCTTGAAGGTTGAGCTTGCTCTGCCAAAAAGGTGATTTTTTTCATTCCTTCTTCTTTTGAAGATTTGTCATCCCAGGTACATGTAGTGGTCTACTTTTTCAAAATAGAGACATAAAATCAGATCGAAATCTAAATCTAAAACGGCAATAACTGCATGGAATTTGCATAAATGTATCACTTTAGATAGGTACTCCAATGAGTTTTTACAGGAAGATCTTGTACATCTGGTGCCTGTTTCCCCTTATAGGTCTTGTTAGTCTGAACATTCGCCTCTCTACTCCTATTAGTTCACTAATTATGATTATTTATTCGTTTGCGGACTCGCAGCAAATTGAACACTTACAAAAATTGGCCTTTTCAACACCCTATAAAACTGAAAAGCCATCATCCCAACATAAAACTAACTGTTTATTTCATATCCTGAATACATTTGTTAAAAAAAATACTACGGTGATGGCATTTTCACATAAAAACTTTCAAAATTGCAGCCGCAATCTTCAGAAAAACTCAATCTTTCTTGACAAAATTCCAAATCATTGAAATTTTGAGCCATACTGCAGAGAAACTTCAACAAGAAAACAGCTGATTTTTAAGGAATACACTCTTACAGGAATACAATCTTACAGGAATACACTCTTTCAAACACAAAGATAACGCACATTTCTTTACAGACCTGAAAGTTACGAGGAACGTTTTTTAAATCTGATCCTTTTGAAGCTTAATTGTTGAATCTTTCATTTTTGACAAGTTTGCATCATTTTCACAACTTATAAACCTAATTTTTTCTGAAGTTTAGAAAAAATTAAATTCAAAATTGGCTTTTGTTAGTAACTAAATTGCATATTCCTGACCATGACACTTTCTGGTTATTATTCATTCTCCTCATAGCTTTCATCCTTCCTTTTCTCCCTCCCCACCCACCCTTGCAATGTAACAGAGTGCTTATGCTTGTATAGAAGCAGAAGGGTCTCAAGCTTCAATATAACTTTCATTCATTCATTACTCCTTTCTCACACGTCTGAAGCCTAAACATTAATCTATAGTAGAAGTAGACCACAGGAATATAGACAGATGGCAAAAGTCATCAATAATAATAATAATAATAATACATTAGTTTCATTTGCTTTTGCATGGTATTATAGTTAATATAGATACATTCCATAGTATAAATTACTTCAATAAAATTATGTACTTTAATTACAGAAATATATATGATATTAACAGAGGCATGGCAAGATATGATATTAATGATATGGCAATGATATGATATTAACAGAGGCATGGCAAGAGGGAGCAGACCCATAAAATAATTGACGTTTAACGTTTGTTCCGTGATGATGACATCAAAAACCAGTAACTTTCAAAACGTTTTCATTTTGTATTTTCGTCTTATTCTGAAGAAGCTTTAACCAGCGAAACATGTTAATAAATTGTCGATTTTACAAACAATTTATGTTTTTTCCCACATTGTCAATTATTAATATCATCTTGTCAGATATCATTAATCACGATTACTGTATGAACGGAAATATACTAGATGAAAAGGATCTTGGTATCATAGTAACTGATAAACTAACATTCTCCAGGTTTATTGCTAGTGCTGCGGCTAAGGCAAACAGGGTACTAGGACTGATTAAGCATACCTTTTCATATATAGACAAGGACTCGTTCCTTATACTATATAAGACTTATGTCCATCCACAACTAGAGTATTGTGCACAGGCCTGGTTACCATACTTGGAGAGAGATAAAAATATTTTAGAAAAAGTCCAGAGACTAGCAACTAAGTTAGTACCGGAATTAAAAAGTATGAGTTATGACGATAGGCTAAAAGTGTTATGATTAACATCATTAGAAAATAGGAGAGATCAGGGAGACTTAATAGAAATGTTTAAGATTAATGCTTGGTTTAGAAGTAGTAAACCCTGATGTATTTTTTACTAGAAGTGGATACAAGGGACTGCGAGATCATACATATATGGTAGAAGCAAATAGAAACAAAATCTTTGCAAACAAGAAACCAGTTTCTGAAGAAAAAAAAAGATTTTTACGCGATTGGTCCTATATCATAGCAGAAATAGACAATAGTTGAAATCACTGAAAATGTAATGGTCTCCCATTTCGAAACATGGCCTTATTTTTAAATAAAAGCTCAATTCAATCATTGTTTTTTACCCCTGCCAACAAAGTTGGAAGAGGTGTACCATTATACCTGGATATTCTGCACATGTGTGCACGTCTCAGTTGCATCTGCCTTTGCCGATCAGTTTTGCGGAGACGCTGACACATTGAAGTCGGCGACCAAATCAATAGTGCATGTTGTGTAACGGTGGTTGTTCATTGGGGAGAACAATCAGCATGCAATGTTGAGGAGTGTAGTACTTGCATATAGAAAGAAATGACAAACGCTGATTGAAACAAGAAGTCTTTTAGTCACGTAAGACATAGTGGCAATCAAAACACAGAGCCGACTAGTTTTCACATTAAGAGGAAGAGAGAGAACCTAGCCACACCCTCTTTTGTCACTTACACACACCCTTTTCCAAATATCCATTCATGATTTATCGCGACTTCACATCATTTCAAACCCAACGGGCAGTCGTGACTAAGTTTTATTTGTGGCGCTATGCTGATAAAATCCAATATTCATTCCTCTTTATCGTCTTCGAAAATCCTTAATGTGTTTTTAACTACGTTCATCTGAAGAAACTCTGCGTGGTTCTTACGATACTTTAACTTCTAAATTCCATTTTGACCAAAATCGGCACCAAACAGTCACCTATGACCACCAGCAGTCTGGGAAAGAAATATTCCTTTTCCAACCACAAGAAGATTTCCACTCCAGTCTCTGGTTTTACTTAATTAAATTACCACTGAAGCTTTTTAACTTAATCAAAACATTAAAACATTGGGCTTTAATTTAGACTTAATTACGACTCCCACCGACCATTATGTATTCACTCATGTCTGTCTGAAGTCAGCTCAGATAGTGTAATGGTTGTGGAAAACTTTTCATTAGGATAAACTTCCCTGTGCACTCGGCAGCTAATTGAGTACTCTGTAAGCTAGGTGATCAGGGTGGAGGTATCCCTTCGGTAGGACTTCTAGGAATAAAGTCCTGGTCTCGACCAGACTTGAGACTTGCAAGGATCACTAAGCTGATGCATGCAACAGAAACTGGGTCTTCTTCACGGGCTCCATACTCCATTGGGAGTTGTCTCCTAAGAGATGGGATGCTTTACCATGTCTGTCTGTCCACACAATATCTCCAAAAGTTCTCATGGATTTTCTATGACATTCTGTGGAAGGGTGGGCCATGGGTTAAGGAAGAATTGATTTGATGTGGTTCCAGGAATTGTTTATAGTTACCTCCCTTGCATCGTGGCTATACAGGGTGTTATATATAAATTAGTTATTGGAGTGCACACATGTAAATGAGTAGCGAGGAGTATAAAAAGAGTATCCTCCCTTGACGTGCTCTTCGCTATTTACATTCTGATAGTTTTCACTACGCTAGTAGCTTAAGTTTAAATTATTATACGTTAGTCTTCTTAAGTGTGAATACCTTTTTATGTGTGTTAAGACTCTGGACTTTACATTACATTTCTATTCGCACTTAAGAATTTGAAATGGAAAGATTATTGAGGCCAAAAATTCCGGATCTGGACACTAAGACCCTTGGGGTGGAGAAAAGATGGAATCATTGGTATCAAACCTTTACCAACTTTCTCAAACACATGGAGAGAGGAACTCGATATTCTTGTAAACTTTGTGTCTCCTGATGTCTATCAACTGATCAGCGACTGTTTAACCTTCAAGGAAGCTATAGCTATTCTAAAGAGTGCATTTGTGCACAAAAGAAGTGAGATTTACGCCAGACACGTCCTGGCGACCAAAATTCAACAGGCTGGAGAATCTTTGGATTATTATCTGCAAGCATTGCCTGTACTGGCAAAGGATTGTAACTATAAAAAAGTAACAGCTCAGATGTACAAAGAGGAGGCTATTAGAGATGCCTTCATCCCTGGGTTAGCTATATCGATTATCCGACAGAGACTTCTAGAGAATAAAACTCTCACCCTGACAGACAACATAAATCAGGCTCAAAGTGTGGAAATGGCCATCCTGAACGCTGAAGGCTATAACACTAATTCGAGAGGATATCAAGTGGCGACTGCATCTTCTTCAGAATCTTTGGCAGACAGATTAGCCTCTCCAGAAAAATAAACAAAAGAAAAACAGGAGCCTCTGACATCGGCGGCGACTAGGTTCCTTAGACAGAAGTGCTTTTTTTCTGCGGAGGCAGAAGACACATTAGAAAAGAGTGCCCAGCACGAGAAGCTAGATGCCATAATTGCAAGAAGGAAGGTCACTTCGCCAAGGTCTGTAAATCTAAATCGAATCGAAAGACTTCTGCGGCCTTGCCTTTTGTGCTGACGCTATTACGAGAAGCTTTCCTAATCCTTTGATGCTTTCTCAGAAACTCTGAAGTGCCGCGTAAACGGGAGAAAACTCATCACCTTGGTTGATTCTGGAAGTAGTCATAATCTTATTAACTCCAGTATAGCTCAAGCTATGAGACTAGATGTTAAGCCAGTGAACACAACCGTTGTCATGGCTTCTTCAGGCCTTATGTTGAAGACTGTGGGAGACAGAATATTACATATCACTGTGAATAAACAAAAGTACAAAGAGTTTTGAATATCTCTGATGGATAACCTATGTGCTGACGTGATCCTGGGGCAAGACTTTTAAGGATTACACAAAAAGATAGAGATTCAGTATGATGGGGACAAGCCTCCCCTAAGACTGTGCGAACTGACAACTGACCAATAGCCATGAAATCCAGAAGGTACTCAAAGGAAAAGTAGAATTTATAAGGAAAGAAGTAAAAAGCCTACTTGAGTCAGACATCAATGAAACTAGCAGGTCTCCATGGAGAGCGCAAGTGGTGGTAACTTAAGACGAAAAATGAAAGAAGAGACAAGTCATGGATTACTTACTGACTATAAACCATTTTATCTCAAGAGATGCTTACTCTTTACCAAAGATTTCAAAGATGGTCTCATAGATAGCTACGTACAAGCTATACGCGTAATTAGACATAAACAGTGCATATCACCAAGTTCCACTCCGGGAAGCTGACCGCTCTTACTCCGCATTCAAAACCAACAGCTAACGCTACCAATTCGCACTTCGGAATCACAAACAGAGAGGCAGGATTCCTGAGATGAAATAATCGAAGTAGATTCAAAGAAGTCGCTGTCAAGTATGGGCTTACTTTCAACGAGAGCAAATGTGTTCGATGGTTAACTAAAATCAAGCTTCTAAGCTATGAAGTGAGTGAGGGTACCATTCGACCTGTCCCTGAAAGGTTGCAGCTTCTACTTGAAATCCCTCCGCCAGATAATCTAAAAGCTCAGGAGAGGATCATAGGAATGTTCGCTTATTACAGACATTGGATCTGCAACTACTCACTAAAGATTTGTATGCTAAACACTAACACAGTGTTCCCTGGCTAAAGTAAAGAATTCCTTTACTAAATTGAAGGTCTTGGAAGCAGCAGTAGTGCATACGATAGACGACGATGAGTCTCTTGAGGTTGAGACAGATACAAGCTTTATGAGCTTGGCTGTGACATTAAACAAGGGAGGCAGACCTGTTGCCTTCTAGTCCAGAACTCTGAACCCCTCTGACCGATACCATCCTCCTATAGAGAAAGAAGCGAATGCTATCATTGAGGCGATCCGACAGTAAAGCCATTACTTAAAAGGCAAATATTTTCTTCTAGTAACCAACCAGAAAACTTGGTCTTTCATCTTCGATAAGCATAAAAATGACAAAATCCATCATTGGCGCATGGAGCTCTCTATCAACCACCACAATATCAAACATCGGACTAGCGACTAGAATGCGGATCCAGATACATTAACAAGGGTACAGCACGCTTTTATCACTGACAATGACTTAAGGAAGTTGCATGATAATCTCAATCATCCGGGGATATCAAGAATGATGCATTTTTTCAGGTGGAGAAATCTGCCGTACTCGATGGAAGAAGTGAAGAAAATGACAGAAAGGTGTAATGTGTGCGCCATAGAAAAGCCCAGATTCGTGAGAGGACAAAGTAATCTCATTAAAGCAACTTCATGTCAGATGAACTGAGAAAGTTCTTCCAAGAGAAAGGAATAGCCACTAGTAGGACCACACCTTATAACCATCAAGGAAGTGGCCAAGTGGAGAGACTAAACGGAACTCTGTGGAGAACAATCAACTTAGCGCTAAGTTCGAGAGGCCTGTACATCATTGAGAAGCAGTGCTGTCAGACGCTCTCCATTCAATTCCTTTCTTGTTATGTATGGATACTAACTGCATGCCTCATGAGAGGAAGTCCATAGCTGGAAGGTCTATTCCTGCCTGGCTTACAATAGCCGGGAAAGTACAAATGAAGAAGTGTGTACAGAACAACAAATACGAACCAATAGTGCAGGAAGTCGACTGATTCAAGCAAATCCTGATTATGCATTCGTCAGGTTTCCGAATGGGAAAGAAAGCACCATTTCCTTATATCAACCGGCTCCTGTTGGAGTGGAGATGGTGGAGGTGACTACACCTGAACCCGAAACTTGGTATGAACTGGGAAAGTTAAAATCAGTAACTGGTGGCTCAGAGCTCAGTCTGGAAGAAAATCTTCTGATGAAGCTGAAAGATAATTTAGCGAAGGGGATTAAAGCTGTATCTACAAATGACCAGACTGCTCTGCGGCGGTTTAAGCATACCATTAAGCCACTAAAACGGCTTGACCTCTGAAGAAGAAAAAAAAAAGGAGCCAGGGAGAATGTTATATGTAAATGAGTAGTGAGGAGTATAAAAAGAGTATCCTCGCTTGATGTGCTCTTCACTATTTACATTCTGATAGTTTACACTACGCTTGTAGCTCGAAGTTAAAATTACCATAGGTTAGTCTTCTTAAATGCAAATACCTTTTTATGTGTGTTAAGACTCTGGACTTTACATTACACAGGGTGTCCCAAGAGTAACGCCTGATTTGTCACAAAATTAACGTTGTTCTATCTAAGGGAAGCAACTCAGCACGCCAGTACGCCTAAAATTACCAGTAAAATTGAACACCCTTGATAATTAATTGGATGACTTGCTTCCCTTAAAACTGGCATTAATTCTGGGACAAATTCGGGGTTACTCTTGGGACACCCTATATATATGATGTTCATTCAGTTTTTAGTGACAATGGCATTGGTAGAAGTATGTGCTCTCTGTGTGTTTTCTAGTTAATTAAAAGTGTATGAAGAAAACTAAAACAACATAAGACATAAGTTTATTTTAACACCAGCATAAAATAAGTCTCTTAGGAATTAAAAACAACTTTTTCTTTAAAAACAAGCCTGATAGTCAGACCATAGATGCGCTATTTGAACAAGAGTTCAGTTAAATGTTTTAAAAAATAACCACTGCGATATCAGATTCAGATACGTTAAAAAAATGTCTTAGCGTCTTCTTATAAATATAAAACGAATGCAACTTTACGTCCAAGTTTGATTTCGAGAATTGATTTTTTTTAAAAGACCAAACAAATATTATGTTATTACGTCGTTAAAAAGTTACATTCGATATGTTGATATGTAAACTTGTCAGCTAGTCAGTGACAACTATCGCTGCTAGAGAATCGTAGCGCATCTAAAAGATTCGTAACGTTAACCAACCAAAATCATCTCCTTTTAGGTTGATAAAATAAAAACTACTGATTCCCAATCTACATTATTTAAGACATATTTGTATTAGTCTGCTCTCCTTTCAGTCACTCAAAAAACCTTTTTGGAAAACTTTCTATCGTTTATTTCATTTTCATAATCACACACTAAACTGAGGAAAAATTAACAAATGTAGAAATAATGTTTAAAAAGACAAAAACTTTTTAATTATTATTTTTACATTAATCACTGAATTTTAAAAAGGTAACAATAACATCATTTTGATGGTTGGATTGATAAAAAATGTAGAACATTTAGTTTAGTGTGAGAAACATGTATACAAATTAGGCGATACGAACAAAACCCCCACCGGTTTGAATGGGACAAGTGACATAAATACTATAAATAAATAAGTCTTCGTTGGAATCACAAACATAAGCAACATTCTAACTGATCACTACCAAATAAACATTTAATTTAGAGACTTTATTTTTTAATCAAAAATAATTTTTAAAACAGCAAAACTAATTTCAAAATACAGCGTATGTCTTTTTCATTAGTCCAAGTGTATAAACCACGCATTTCATTTGTTTTTAAAAGATATAACCCTCTTTGCAATGACTAGCATTAAAAATATTACTATTTATTTATATCCAACATTTATTTTCCTTGGAAAATCTATATTTTTCTTGTCTTAGGGGATTTTATCCGGTGGGTTTTTTGTCGTGGACCCACAAATTACAAGCACACATCATAACAATCCATAAGGGTCGATTAAAAAATCAAATATATCCATTTTAACCAAGAGGAAATAGTATTATAAATACATCTATTATTTTCTGGAATTCTTGCTAATAAAATGTCTGAATATTTTCCAAAAATACATTTATCATCAAACATTTCTTTAAAACTATAAGTTAAGAATACAAAAACAATTAGGCGTTTTAAAAGTGGGGGATCAGTTATTAACAATAATTGTATATTAATCAGGACCCCCACTTTATAAACACCTGTTATTTTCAAGTAAATATAAATAAATATGAATCGTAACGGAATGACACGTTAAACACAAGTTTTTTAATTCGCAAATCAACTTTGAAATAACGAATTTAATATTTCAATTAGGAAAATATTTGATACATTGATGACACGCCAAACTTACCATATTTTCTTACATTAGATTGTTATTATCAACGAACAAGCTTACCTGTTATTAGTTATTTCACCAAGGTTTCGAAGGTCTATGTGGAGCCATTATATCCCCAGTAGTTAAAGTAAAAGAGATGCCGATTTCCCTTTAATTTTTTTGTAGGGAAAAATAGATATTTAGATATTAAAGTAATAATATCAACCAACAATGAAGGCCATTTTAGACAAAACCAGTCGATAAAAAGTACGACATTGCGGCTCAATAATAAAAACATCCGGTGACTAAAAGACTTTTTCTTAAATAAAACGAGCTAATGTTTATTGGATTTAGATATTCATTTATTGAATTCGGTTTAATGTAACCTTTCTAAAACTTGAAGATTAATTTCCCAACTGAGAGATGCGGTTGCTAAAGCAGCAAGAAGCGAAAATGTTGACAACCTGTGATAAAATGTCCGCTGAGAATGGTTCCCTGCCCTTTGTTATTTCCTACAGTTATCGTTCACTGCCTCATCTAGCATCAACTAAAAAGAATGCCACGCCTTGTAACTCGTGTTCGATCCTCGTTGGATGACCCCACTCCAGTACTGTTACCAATTTAGATGTTTTCGTGGTACAACTTTTCATTGGAGCATGCAGAATACACACATCCTACGCATACACTCCACAAACATACACACATGCATACACATACCTCATACACATGCCATATACGCGCGCACACACACGCATGCCACACACATACTACATACACACATGTCGCATACACACATATGAACACAAACTACACATGCTACAACTACATGCGCACACTCACATACATATGCATATGCCACATACGCGTACACGTACATACACATGCAGACATATACATACACACCCCAAACACATACATACTGCACACGCACACATATTACATACACACATACATACCCCATGCACACACATAAAATAGACACACGTGACAAATACACATCCATACATACACGCCACAAACACACGTATACACATGCACACAGATACCACATGCGCATATATATTCACACACACACTACATGCAGACACATGCCACATACATACACACACACTTACACACATAACACATACACGCAAATAACATACGCATGTACACACATAGCACAGGCACATATGCCATATACACACATATACACATTACATACGGACACATGCCACATACACACACTCGTACATGCGTAGCACATACACGAAAAAAACATACACATACGCACACATAGCACATACACACATACATATACACACACTGCATGCAGATACATGCCACATATACATACACGCCACAAACACACGTATACACATGCACACATGCCACATACGCATACACACATACACACACACTACATGCAGACACATGCCACATACACATACATAGCACATACAAGCAAATAACATACACGATAAAAACATACACATAGCTCATACACACTATATCTACACACATATACATATACACACACTACATGTAGACACATGCCACATATACATACACGCCACAAACACACGTGTACACATGCACACAAATACAACATACACACATGCCATATACGCATACATACACACACTATAAGCAAACACATACACACATAGCATATACACGCACATAACATACACATACCACAGGCACATATGCCATACACACACACACACTACATACAAACACATGTACACACGCATTACACATACACGATAAATACATACACATGCACACACATAGCACATACACACATACTATATATACACACAGACACATGTCACATACACACTCATATACAACATAGACGCATGCCATATAAGCACACATATTTTTACCAAATGCATTCCGGCCTCTAGCATACACAATATACTGGCATTGCTCGGGAAAAACATAACCTCAAATTAGACAAAACAGATAAAACTTCTTAAAATCTGTTAGTTATTCTGTTAGTTATTCTTACCCAACACAACAAATACAAAACCTGCTATTTACGTAAAGTTTACTTACATGACATTATTCGCTGTAGTATTTACTGAGTGTTGTAGATTGATGGCCTTACTGAATTAGTGATCAATTACATTTAAAAAATGATATGAAGTTAAATAGTAGTCACGAATTAATAATAATGATTTAA
>VCCN01002162.1:7504264-7515478 GCA_006491835.1 Architeuthis dux | reverse complement strand
CATGGGGTGGGTGTACGGTAGCCCCTGCTGGCCCCCGGACTAGTATATATGCCACATTTCAAGCAGCTTTTGTCAGATGTAAAAGAATCTGTTTGGTGCTGGTTGGTGAATTGTAAGTGGGGCTACTTGGCAACCTGTATCAACCTGTATCAACCTGTATCAACCCATCCCCATGATTCTGAATGTGACTATTAATTGTCTAGCATAAGGAATCAAATTAATAATGTTCTCTTTGGTGGCTAAGATTTGCTGATGTTGTTTTGATATCCCTTTTCATTTTATTGGGAGAGGGGTGTCAATAAAGTTCTGTTTGATATTGTCATTCTTTTCTTTTTATTCTTTTTTACATCTTTGACCTCATTGCATCAATTGAGGTCCACTCACATATGATTACACTTGTCCAACCAGATGGTCATTATATTCCTAACAACTTACCCAGATACATTTTCTCTTATTGTTAATACTTCTGTCCGGTTTAAAATTTTATATTTCTCAATCTGTACCTACTAGCAAGAGAACTAACCAATTATCCCTACTGGTGGGGTAGGTTGGTACACCTTTTTCTAAATGTTTAAATGATAATATAATAAATCTAACTAATGTTTCAGATATAAACGACCCATCCAAAGGAAGTTTTTCTTCTTCCATAGTAACATTTGGGTTTTAATGAATTAATTTCATAGGAAGTTAGAGCCATCTAAGTGAAAAATGTACCAACTAGCCCCGATCTCCCCTATTGTGTAATTACGAATTATTAGTATTGTATAATGAGGAATTAATCAGTCAAGCATTAAGACAACACAGTTTCAAGTGACAGAATACCTTTCGCACTTCACACCCAAATTCACCCCCTCCCCATATGTTTAAATTGCCCTCCCCCCAATTTTAGCTGTCTCCTCGTGGGTCGTATGCCCTACATTTAGAAGCACCGCTTTAAAACATTTTAATAGTGAATGAAAAAATTGTTTAAAATATTTTTCAAATTCTTGGATGCATTTGTTTAGTAAACATTTAAGGTAATATTTTTTAAAATGATAATGGCTTTTAGAATCATAAAGCTTGAAAAAGGAAACATCATATACATTAGAAAAAAACAAAAATATCTCAGTGTTCCAAATTTAAAATTATTTTTCTTTAAACTAGCAGTGTACCCGTAAAAAATGATGGGATTATTTACATATGGATAAATTATGCGAATATATATGTTAGTTTAAATATATTGAATGCAAATAATGCTTGTTTTAGCGTGACAGAAAACTAACAAACGCACATAAAATGCCAATGGCTTTTATATAAGATATTTCTTTAATATGTTTCTTTATTCGGATTCAGTTTTATAAAATGTAAATTTTTTACAAGATTAGAATATTAGGATCAAGTAGCCCTTAGGCACCACGAAAATTGTCGAATTGAAACGGACGCATTTTTCCTCGACACCCGTACGTCACTGACACGTCAGCAATGTAACCAAGATAAACAAATTCCACGAGCCATACTGAACTGGTGTTGTTACTTATATTACAGCTACTTGATCCGAATATTATTTGAACCATAGACAGCAGAGCATAATACGCCAATTTTCGTCTGAATTTCTGAGAGGGGTTGTTATTACTATTTTTTCAGAGCAAGTTTCTTAATTTATTAGTTGCTTTTTATTGCAATTCTTGCCGAGGCCGATTACTCTTTAGCAGTGAGTAAACAGTGTCGATCGGAAAATAAACGACAAGCCTTAGGTGGGATTTGAACCCACACCTGCCTGCTCTATCAATTGTGCAACCAAAACTCAACCATACGGCAGAATTCCGAATAACACCCCTAAACCTATCCTTCACTCCGATATGGAAATACTCTGCAAGTATTATTTTCAATAAAAATTGTAGATGGCCATTTTTGGCTATTTTTGGCTTTTTTAAATACAAAAAATGCGGACCTGTTCTTTTCATGACATCACACCTTTTAATGACATCACACTTTCTCTTCTGATATAATAGCAGCTGGTAAATAAAACACAATGCCCCGCCCCTTCCTCTTTTTATTGTTTGACGTAATCGTAACCGGCCGACCGACAAATGTCTTATTGAGATGCGTTTCAACGCATCTAAAAATTAAGTTGTTAACTTTCCGTTCGAAGTAAAGTGATATTCTTTCCTTCTTCAACTTCCTCTTTAAAAAATGTGCGGAAGATATTTCATTTCACTGACCGACAGGTACGAGTTTGTACCGGGCGCGGTTGAAACGTCTGGCTTGAATGAGCCCAAAGCATTGCAGCTCAGCAGCCAAATAGGTCCCAAAGCAGCCCAACTCACGACATACTGTGCGAAACCACCTGGCTCTTCCAGCGTGTGTCGATGTCAGTGTCAACACGTTCTCCATAGTAACAGCGGGAACAGACAGTGTTGTCCATTTAAGAAAAATGTCATATTTTGCTCACATTTTTTTAAAAGAGGAATTTGTTAGTTATAGGCTGTTTTCGTCGTGACCTGAAAAAAAGTCATATGGAAAAAAGAAATGAAAAAGTTATATTCTAATTTATTTAATTTAAGTAATATTGATATTGCATATGTTATTAGTATTGTTGTGCTGATTACCACTGAGGGGTCAGGGCAGCGGTCAAAGGGAGGTTACTTGTCAGCAGGTCAAAGGGACCTAAATAATATCGCCCTTACGATTCACTGGAGAACCGGAAGTAAGCGATCTCAGAGTGACTTTTTAGCGTAAAAAGATGCATTGGCAGTTGTGAGTTGTTGTTATGAGGAAGTAAGCAGAAAGACATGGAGAAGCCTGCTGGAGATAGACGCCGTGGTCTGTTGATGAGGCCGCAAGTAGAATGCAGACACGAAAGGGTCTGCTGGATCGCAGCTAGATGCGACGGGATCTGTATTAAGGAAGTAGACCTGTAGGCAGCTGGTTCGCATTATTGTGGAAACGTGAGAGAGAAAGCTCCGATAGAACAGGCAACGTGGTCTCAGGACTCCAGACACGTAGATTTGTAGAAAGACGGTCCCGAGAAACCGTAAGGAAGCCGAGAATAGGTCTCCCGTGAGATGCATCGAGTTGAAAATACCAGAAGGACGTCCTGGAGATGAACCCAAATGGAACTGAGAACACACACAAAGAAAACAGAGCAAATTCGGTATCAAAAATGGTAGATGTGGACCAGAACCACAACATTGGATTTCGGTCGCACTTTGGACGTGGAAAATAATGCTCGTTCGTTCCAGAGTGTATATTGTAAGTTGTGTTGATTGTTTATCTGTAGGAAACCCATAAGTGAACTGTTTTTTCTTTGTCTTTGTTTTCCCGTGTTGTCCTCCCATACTATCGAATTAAATGCTAACCCACTCCTGTTGACGTGTTGGTTTCCGATTCCCATTTCCCGTTTCTTTTCGCATCAATTAAAGCCCCAGATTTAAACTGCACTTTGTTGTCCCGTCATTTAGCGTTTCGCACGTTCTTTTCTCTCTTGCCTGGACCCAAACAAAAATAACACGTGCATGCTTTGCTTTCATTTCCAGTGCCACACCTATCCAAGATGGCGGTTACACAGTCTAGTCCGTCTTCATCCTTTTTCCAGTAGGTGTTTTCCTAGCGTTAGTAGCCTTATGGAGTAGCGCTTCAGCCTTGTAGACGGAGTGGAAGGTGGGCGGCTTGGATTGAGAATGTTGATTGCTGGTAGTGGTGGTGTGAAAGCACGAGCGTATCACTATTAATTAAACGTGACTTAAATCATCACTTACTTTATGGAGATATTACTCATTTTATTTTTTAAATTACCTTTTTATTACTATAAATTAAATAAATTAAAATATTACTTATTTTATTTTAAAAAATACTACTTGTTTCATTACAATAAAAGCAAATGAATTAAAATGTTACTTATTTTATTAAAAATTGTTTCATTTTTCTCCTACCCAAAAACCAAAGTTCTGACTTTTTTTCCTATGACTTCCTCCCTAGCGTACATTATACATTTTGTCCATGAATTTCCCCCTACACCATATTGTGAACTTAAATGCCAACCTCCTTCTGTTGACGTGTGTTGGTTTCCGATTCCCTTTTCCCGTTTCTTTTCGCATCAATTAAAGCCGCCGATTTAAACTGCACTTTGTTGTCTCGTCATTTATTGTTTCGTGATATATTGTTTCGCACTATTAAAATCGGTATTAAAATAAATAATGAATAAATAAATATTTCCCAAATCCCTTAACCACCAACATTTAATTGTTTCGAAATTTAAATAAAAAGCTTTCGGGTCCTTTTCGTTAGTTCCCACCACACTAAATAAGTATAGCTATTACAGCTCACCGTATTTGCAAATTAAAAGAAAAGTTAAAAGCCTCCAACGCAAAATAACTTTTGGCCTGACTGATTAACCCTAATCTCTACCCTTCGCCGAAATGTCCTTAATTTATTTACACTTATTTAGCAAACAAAATAGTGTGGTGGAGACAAACAAAAAGCACACAAGCTTTCTTTTTTATTCAAATTGGTCGTCCTTTCTAAAAAATAAAAACGTTATTTTGTTGTTGCTGTTGTTGTTTTACTATTTTGAAACTAAAGTTTCGTTTCATTTCACAAAGTCTCTTTTGACAGCAAACATTTCGTTATGTCGAATTCGCTTTATGAGAAGTTTTCCTTTCTTCAGTGACGGGCATTTCTTCATAGTCGTCAAAGTCACCCTTCACCGCTTCAGTGGTATCGTGACGAACTTTTCTACTCGGTACGAAGACGCCGGCCACTCAGCTCATTTTATTCCAAGGAACCTGAAGGAAAGATTAGTATAGATTATTTCAATGTAACATCGCAGGAAATATTTTAAACAACCCTGAAAGTCAGACCATAGGTGCGCTAGTTCTTTTCTTGTGTGAAGATCTAGCAAGGGAGGACAGTGTTGCCAACTTTATTTTATGTTTACATCCAAATTTGAATTAAAAGAACATCCAGATTCTCCAGATCTAAAATCTAGGATATAATAATAAATTAAATGTGACTTTAATCTTCAACATTTATCTTATTAAAATACTACCAATAATACCCGGCGTTGCCTGGGTGAAAATAACTGCAAATGTTTCACCTTGCTTTAGAACCCTAAAAAAAAAAGAAAGAAAAAGTTCCCCCTCGATCTTGACCCCTGAGAGTGAAAGAAAAGTTCGCTCGCCCTGGTTTTGATACCTAAGAGAGAAAAAAGATCTTCCCCTATATTTTTCCCTATTCAATTTCTACAAAGAAATATTTCATCTTCTAAATAAACCGTTAAGAAGAACTCACATTCACAACAAATTGCTGTTTTTTTCGGAAACATTCTGAGTGTCTTACAAGTATATTATGATGACATAGAAGCTTCTTTAAAGCATCTATGTCATCATAATATATATGTAAGACACTCAGAATGTTTCCGAACATTTTTATTTATACTGTTTTCTGAGTAGCTTCCGAGTTTTAAAGACCCTTAGAATTTTTCCGAAATTTTTTATTTATCTTAATTTCAGTAGCTGATATGCCCTGAAACGCAATTTTAGCCAATCTTGGATACATCATTTTCAAAATTCGATTTAGACCTCTAAGAGCGAAAACAAAATCTTCTCTCGATTTTGACCCATAACGGTGAAAAAAAATCTTCTCCTTGATGTAGACCCCTAAACGTGAAAAAAAAATAATCTTTCCCTCGATTTTGACCTCTAAAATTGAAAAAAAAATCTTCCCCTATATTTTGACACCTAAAAGTGAAAATAAGAGCATTTATTTCATTCGATATGTCGATTTGTCAAATAGTTAGTGACGGCGACATATCGAATAGTTAGTGACGGCGATCTGTAGGATAATGCCGTTATTTCTTCTCGCCGATTTGAGGGAGAGGGAGAGTGAGAGACGTCTCGTCGTTGGGTTGTATCTTTACAGGAGCGAACATTCTGTGGAGGGAAATGAACTCGGAGAAAAATTCGTTGCTTTCAATAGAACATCTGGGTTCGCTTTATTCCGTCGATAGCTTCGATTCAGGGCCGGTTCGCGGATCACTTTGGGCATCGAATTCTGCTTCAGCTAAAATTCTAAACGAGTGGTCGCTTTGCTGAATCACTACCAGTGATGGTAGTAATTAAAAAATCAATGCTGCTTCCTCCTCTCTCACCCCTCACCCCTGACGGACAGGGAAGTCAAGCCTTCTGCTGGTCCAACACGTGGCTTCTGGGATTCGGATGCTAACTGATTCTAAACTGCCAGCGATTTGAAAATCACGGCAACCCTTAAACCACTCTGGTTGGTTGAACGCATTTTCTTTTGTTCTGACTTCGTCGTCCGTTTGACCTATTTTCTAACCCTGGTAATATGATACGGTCTTTTGGTCATGTACGCCCCAAAACGTGCGAACACACACCAGAGTGTATTTCATTACATACGCCCATTTGTGAAAAAAAAATTTAATCAAAATCTTTTCTCACAACATTAAATTTAAGAGACATCTAAACTCATATATTGTGTACAATAAATTCTCGTACTTTTGATTTTGACCGTAATTTGCTATAAAAACCTACATCATCGTGAGACAACGGTCTAATTGCATATGTATATAGTTTTTAAAATTGTATGTCTACTCATATACGATACATTGTGTACACATCCTAACTCAACAACAGAATTCAACACCTCGTGGTTTCCCCGCAAATCCGCTCCGCAGATACTCAAATACATCTTTTACATCTCAGAGAGATCATTACAATTTCGAAAAACGTGAATAAATCAATGCATATGAAACACAGACAGGAAACAAAAGTACAAACAGTTTCGTGCATAAAAATGAAGCTCCGAAAGAAAAAATATAATCAAATCAGTTCGTCTCCGATTTAACACAATCACAAAGACTTTGAACAGTACACTTTTCAACATCACACTATTCCACTACCACGACAGTCAACAATTCAACGAGCAAAATGTTTCCACATAAAATCATCAGAGAAAGACACATCTCAACAAGTACACAAGGCGAAAATCTCGCCTTGCCAGGAGTACTCTTCCATCCTGAACAAAATATCCTTGGTGAAAGAAAAAAAAAACTGTCCGACGTGTTAACTTCATAACAAACCAAATATATCGATCCCACAAATGAGGCAAAACTTCAACCAACATTTATCGACGTATTTAGCCAACTTCAAGTCAAAAAACGTTCTACTGCATATTTAAATAGAGGCCATCTTAGCCCTCTCTAGGGATCAAACGCGTCCATAAAATACATATATCAACAGTGGCCACTTTAGCTATCTCCAGGGAGCAAACACGTCCCAAACTTGACTTTTCAAAACGTGAGTATTTCTTACTCCTGCCAATCTAGGCGTAAACAAATCTGTTTACATTTCAGTCAAACACCACAAGCGTATTTCCAGTAAATTACTAATTTCTGTCGAGAATTACACATCCCGACCACACTTGAAAAACAGTAAAAAACAAAAGTGTTCAAAAGAAAATAGTTCAACAAACGATAAACACAAACAAATACGATTAAGTACTTTGACTCATACGAATTTCGAATAGATTATTCGAAACCTGGTCACAAGCGTCAAAACGGACATGTTGTATAATGTCGGTAGTATTTCTCGTCGTTACGGGAGCGAACATTCTGTGGTGCGAAATAAACTCAGAGAAAAGGTTCGTCCACGTGGTGGGAGAGAAAGACGACAACATTCGTTGATTTCAATTGAAAATAAGGGTCCACTTTATCCCCGTCGATAGTTTCGATTCCGGGCCAGTTCGCGGATCACTTTGAGGAATCGAATTCTGCTTCAGTTAAAATTCTAAACGAGTGGTCACTTTGCCGAATCACTACCAGTGATGGTAGTAATTCAAAAATGAATGCTTCTTCCTCCTCTCTCACCCCTAACGGGCAGGGGAGCCAAGCCCTCTGCTGGTCCGACACGTCGGTTCTGGGATTCGGATGCTAACTGATTTTAAACTGCCATCTATTTGAAAATTCTGTTTCAGTTAAAATTCTAAACGAGTGGTCGCTTTGCCGAATCACTACAAGTAATGGTAGTAATTTAAAAATCAAGGCTTCCGACCTGTTGCTCCTGGGGTTCGGATGCTAACTGATTCTAAACTGCCAGCGATTTGAAAATCACGACAACCCTTAAACCACTCTGGTTGGTTGAACGCATTTTCTCCCATCCCTCACCCCTAACAGGCAGGGGATCCATGCCCTCTGCTGTTCCGATCCGTCGCTCCTGGGATTCGGATGCTAACTGATATAAACTGCCGGCCGATTTGAAAACCCCCGGCCATCCTTAAACCACTCTGGTTGGTTGAACGCATTTTCTTTTGTTCTGACTTCGTCGTCCGTATGAACCACTTTCCAGCCCCGGTAATATGATATGGCTTTTTGGTTACGTACGCCCCAAAACGCGTGAACACACGAACACACACAACCAGATTGTATTTCATTACAGATCGCCGCTATAGATGCTAGTCCATCTAAAAACTGTTGCTAATTTATCCATTTGAACTGCATGAAGTTTGCATTGTTACGCCGCTGCACTCGACGAAGGACGAACCGCGAGAAGTGGCGTTTATTGTTTTCCTCTTGTGTCTAGGCGAAGACAGACAAGCAAAACGTAAATAACAGAGATGTAAACAAAAAGTAGTGTTTAAACGGAGAGGTGTCAGATATCACTTCATTTAATTAGGTAAACAGATGAGGTAAACAGAAAAAACTACCACAAGATGAATGTTTTACACTTACGTGAGAAATGCGTGGGGTCAGCATTCACTCTCACCCTGATAATAATGATCTGATTTTCTTCTATTTCTATATAATACTAAAAGTCTGATTCGCCCAACCAAATTTGGCATGAATACTCAATGGACCTAACAAAATCATGTACGATACCACAAGACCAACTAGTTTTATTTTATATTGGCGAGAACTATTCTTTGTCATTTTAATTCTATTCAAATGTAAAAAGGTGATTTTATTTATTCGCGGTCTTGAAATGATGGTATTCACTTCGGACGCTATAGTAGCATGCCACAATGGTTGGCGGTTGGCAATTTGGCAAATGCCTACACATGATTCTGCCATATTGTAGTGATATTCCGCTGAGGACTTAGAAGCCAGGGGCATAGCTGTGGGAAAAGGTGGGAGGATTAGGCCCCAAGCTTTATGAATATTAGTTCACCAACTGCATTTCTACTAACATTATTCAATAACAAATCTCACTAAATGTTGGAGAGGCCCTTCAAGAAATCAAGCTTCCCACCCGGGCCCGCAAATCTCTAGCTACGTTACTGCTTTTAAAAGGACTGCCTACTCAACAAGTTTATGAACCACAGGCTTTTGAAAGGTCTTCCCACGGACCCCCAGTAATACTTTTGTGGATCCTTAGGGGTCTGTGGCCCCGAAGTTGGGAACAACTGTACTAAATGTTGGGGGCTCAAAGAGCCAAGCCACCGGGCCCCCACATCTCCATCTACTCCAGTGGCTAATGGATATAAATGCTTCTAGCAGGGGTGCTAGAAACATTTGCATCCATTAGCCACTTAGTTTTTACAAACAAACTGCACTTCTTTTTAATATCTCCACCACTGAAAATTCATATGGGAGAACATCTTTTATGTTGTGTTGTCTGATGGTTGCCGATTACACAGGGGAAATAATGGACCTCGATCGATGTCGAAACAAAACCAGATAATGGACATAATTTGTGAAGCGAAAAGCAGGCTGTATATTTGTCGGTGTTATTGTGCGAGCTATCAGTACAGCCTTTTAACAAAGATTTTTAAAATCGTGCGAGTCGTCGAGTGTAGAAGTATCGACATTTCTTCTCGCCAATGAGACGTCTCGTCGCAGTGTTGTACATTTAGGGGAGAGATGAATCTGTGGAGGGGAAATAAAACGTGTTGGTCCATACCGGAGAAAGGCTCTCCCACGAGAGAAAGACGACAAAATTCATTCATTTCAAGGAAAATGTGGGTTCTTTTTATTTCCGTTGATAGCTTCGATGCAAGGTCGGTTCGCGGAACAACAAGATGTTGTATTCTGTTTCGTCGAAATTTTCCTAGTTGCATTACTATCGGACTGACGGTGATGGTAGCAGTTCAAATCAGGCCGTATCGATTTCTTCCTGCTACTCTCTCCCTCACCCTGACGTGTGAGTGTGTGTAGTGTGTGTGTGTGTGGGGGGGGTCCTAGCTGTTGTCTCCTTGCTGTTCTCTGCCGAACTGACTAATTAACCACCTAACTGCCGCCCGATTTGAAATCACGGCGCACCCTTAAAAACACTCTGGTTGGTCGAACGCATTTTCTTTGCTTTGACTTCCGTGTGACCCGGTCAGCCGTTTGATCTAAATCCTAGCCCAGAGAACATGATATGCCATTTCTAGTGCAAGTGCCAATACTATCATCCCCAATTCAAGTCTTCTGATAAGCGAACACACGAACACACGAACCCGAGTGTATTTCTTATTATTTAAGTTAACGGCACGGGAAATAGAATAGGCGAGCCGAGTTCAAACTCCGGCTGAGACAGTTGGCGCTCACTTCGCATTAAAGGGGAAAGGCATGCACCCATCTCTCTCAAACTTGCCATGGGCCAGCGTGACAGGGCAAGGCCAATCACCCCTCCCCCATCATCACTCTTACATTTACTTGAGGTCTATATCCAACAACTTCGACGGGACTATTCACCGACAACAAGTTACCGACAGCAAATTATCGACATTTATCGAGATGTAAAATTCATCGAGATACAATTTACCGAGATATATAATTTAGCGAGATCTTTAAAATTACAAAAAAGGTTCAGAATTAAAAAGAATTTATTGAAACGAAAATATATTAAAGATTTAGCAATCGTTCGGCGGAGGACCCATGCCGTTTTCAACTATTTAGGTACTTTCGAAACTTTTGTCGTAAAAGCGATACGTGACGAGAAAAGTCTATGTCTATGGAGGTCTATGTACAACAACATCGACGGGCCTGGCAAGTCGGAAGTGGATTGTAATGGATTGCTCAAGTGAAGTAAAGGAGAATAAAGCGGACGGACGAAAATAATGCGACGGCCCTCTCCACCGAGTCGCGGCATATTCACTGACAACAATTCACCGACAAGTTACCGACAGCAAATTACCGACATTTATCGAGATGTAAAATTCTTTAAAAGAATTTATTGAAGCGAAAATATATTAAAGTAGGTATTTCTTCGCACTTTGGACACCCCATTTTAAAACGTA
>VCCN01002162.1:7458694-7471702 GCA_006491835.1 Architeuthis dux | reverse complement strand
GATGACAGTCTTCTGCTTTATAGATCTCCCTAATGCCTACGTTTTCTTTTTAATATATTTAGTGTTATTGAGACAATTTACGTAGTGCAATGAAAAGCAAAATAAAATTAGGGATCTAGGAGTAATAGTTTTGAAATTATGGGTGAATATGTCCGTGTATTTTTTTATGTATGTATACCTGTAGTACAGACAGATCCCCACAATTCTAGATATCCTGGGAAGAGAGCAAGTTCAGGAGGTGATGGGCGTGACACCATGAGTTACCACCCCGGGTTACACCAACCATAGATACACCACTGATATAAAGTTCACAATACTGGATAACGGTTTAGTTTAGTGTTTAGCATTATGAATTGGTGGTTAATAAATCTCTATACAAGTCCTAGGTTATTTATCTCAGAAAATATGCCTTC
The DNA here is from genome assembly GCA_006491835.1 of Architeuthis dux. NCBI lineage: Eukaryota > Metazoa > Mollusca > Cephalopoda > Oegopsida > Architeuthidae > Architeuthis > Architeuthis dux. The sequence continues at coordinate 7,471,289 of VCCN01002162.1, read as the reverse complement.
AAAATTTTTTTTTCTCTCTTACAATCTGCTCTGAATATGAAATATGATGCTAAAATATTTTCTTTGTGCATTTTGGGTTATCAAAATAACCGTAGTCCGCAGCACAATGATGAAAAACAGGATTTTTCACAGAACACATATTTTTCAGCATAATCTTCTTTGTCAATGCACTTAATTCAGTGGTGAATATTAATCACATAGATGGAAAAGTTACAGTAAAGATTTCAGATCAAAATTCAACTAATAACTATGTGTTAGCTTGCGGATTTATTGGTGCATCATCTTATTGTTTAATTAATACTTTCTTAATTAATATTTACCAATTTGTAATTAGTGCGGAGTGATGTAGAATACTTTTTCTGTAAATGTGTGTTTGATTGATTATGGGAAAATTGACCCGTTGGACCCTGAGACTTGACCACTTACCGATACATTATCCCTTGGCATTTTGGGTAAATCTCACCATTTCAGAAGTGACAGAAAAGAATAGCGGTGAAGAGCAGCAAATGGCTAGTACAAAGTTGCTCATAGTCGTCAACATAAACCATTCCATCGTCATCTGATTCGTGCACTTTAGATAACACTTCTTCAGTGCTCATGAAACTTAGTCGCCTACTTTTTACTCCTGAATAGCTGGATTGAATGGCATCTCGACCCATCCTCGTAAGGACACAACAACGTTTCGAGCTATTCGCTGGAAGTTGTAAACAAAGGGTGTAGCCATTAGATCTACCTTAGGATAAGGATAGGGAGCAGTATTACATTGAATACTATGTGTCAAGCTATTTTACAGACTCTAAAATTGAAGTACGTCTTCTTACCGGTTTATAGGTACTACGGTGATTAGACACCTAAACGTTGTACTGGTAAACCCATAGGCGTATGAGAACTCTTTGGTTAAGGGCTTGATTTGCCCGAAAATTTACACGGTTTTATCCGAATTGGGAGAGGGGAAGTCTACTGCCCACCGGCTCGTACGCATACGGGTAAACCGGTACTACGGGTTCAACGAGTTGCTAGAATTTCCTTGTTGTTGCTGTTTATGTTGTCTGGTGGAATGCTCTCAATCTTGGGTCACTTTCTTTTGTTTTGTTGTCAAACTCCAGGACAAAGTCAGGAGTTGACTTTGTTTGCCTACCGTAACAAGAGCAACACGATCAATAAGAACAATAAGATCAACCATCACCAAAATTAGGGGTGTAAACCGATATGTAAGAATATTCCACTACCGTGATTTGAATTCACGACTTAGTGATTGCTCGGCTGGTGTCTTACTGACTGAGCTAACTTGACATGTATTAGACGCAAAGGAAAATGTATCATACACATGCGAATAGGCTTATTTCATTCAAATAAATCAATATAGAACAATATATATATTAGAAATCATCAACCAAAACTGTCACCAAAACTGTCAACGTAGGTTTCATCAGTTTTCAAGTTCGTCCGGCTGGCTGGCTATGTATGTATGTATCTATGTATATCACGCGTACAGGTCATACCAATGAAGCTAGAGTGCTGAAACCTTCAACATTTACTCCTTATTGTGTGTAGAAAAACATTTTTTCCTCCCCAAAATAGATTTTTAGTTGGGGGTTCAATTTACAATGTAAGTTTATGTTAAATTGGTCCCTAGTTTGTGTCCGGCTGTGTTCATGTTTGTTTTGTTGAAAATTCAGACATATTTAGTGTCCAACAAAAGGCGAGAGAAGTAACTTATTCATTGATCACCCCATTTCCCAATTTTTTAATTGATCATTCCCAACACGACATGCTGCCAAAAGATGTTGGTCTCGTAACGGTTTCTATTTCTATAATTTTTTATTTAATATATATACAATACAAACGTTGCAGTAATCATCTTCAGTCGGAATAGAAGTTGGTGTGGAGTTTGACCCTGCAGCAGCCAGGCGTGTTTGATATAGCACTTGTTGGTCTAGGTTGAAATTATTAATTTATATACCGTTCCCTAGGGCATTAGTTCAGAATATCACGGTTTTCTGATGCGTCCTAGTCATTCAACTATTCTGTACTCCCTGTAGATGTTACATATGAGGTCTTTATACACAGGCAGCATAATCAATTAGTTATTAAGGATTGCCACATGAATTCTCAACATGGAGCATGTACAGGGACATACAAGAAGTAAATAGATACCAACAGTTTTGCTTCAAGTTTTAAGCAGATATAGTCTGGTGCCAGCAGGAGCTACCGTTCAACCCCCCATAATTCTACTTTTAGGGTACCAAAATATTCCTTAGGATGTTCTCTTTCAGAAAAAAGATGTTCCCAAGAAAAAAGTTGGGAAGAACTACCTCATTTGCATAAAACAAAATGGTCGCCAGCATACACCAACAAAACAGAATTTCATATCTCGTCTCCCAGTTGACATATCTGAGTACCCTGAGTACATTTTGGTACCCTAAAAGTAGAAACATCGGGGGGGGGTGCACGGTAGCCCCTGCTGGCCCCCGGACTAATATATTAGATTTAACTATTAAAGAAATATCTTATTTAACACTCTGTTGCTTTTCCTTTAGATGTTTTAAGAGCCACAACTCGTCTTGGCATAGAATTAACAAATTCTGAAATTGCATTTTGAGGTATTTCAGACCATGCTTGACGTAAAAGATTCAGCAAATCTGTTGCTGGCTTTTTAGACCTTTTATGCAAGTTTCTATCTAATATTGCCCACACGTGTTCAATGGGATTCGTGTCAGGGAATTGACTTGGCCAACGATGTCGTTTGATGTAGTATCTGAAAATTGAGCAAATCTTGATTCATCAGAAAAAAAATGATGCTGTGCCAAAAAGCTAAGGACTTATCGCTCATCTCGATTGCCCACTCATTCCTCTTAATATTAGTTGTGGATAACAGGCGCTTACTGTTGGCTGTTCGTCTATAATAACCAAGTTGATGAGGAAAATCTTTGCTGTTCTTGGGATAATGTGACATATTTCTGGCACTTCTAAACGAGGGTTGTTCTCAACATAAACTTACTTATTGCATGTCTCTGTAGATGAAGTGAGTTGGTTACAATAGGCAGCTACTAAGCTTAGCCTAGTATAGAACAAGGCCACAGTTGGAGGAGCACTTATGAGAATCTCTTTACCAATTATTTGGGAGATGAGCTTACTCATTGCTCTGAAGCATGTGCCAGTTTGTTTACAATGAATATACGTAGTTATTGTCTACAGAAAGCGCACTGTGGTGTGACGGGTATCATTGAAAATGGCACTGGCGAACCAAGTTCGAATCCTAATTGTGGCTGTTCACTTTGCACTTAGACCCCTTGGGAAAGGCATGCATCCACTTCTCCCAATGTTCTATCCCTATCACTAGATAGCTTGACAAAAAATGTTTCGTCACTGGCATGCAATGATGGTTGACTGGGAAGAGAGTAGATGGGTGAGTATTTGATAGACCACTCTCCCATAACTACCTTACCCGCCCAGGCAGTAGTATCCAATTCAGTGAAGAGCCCAATAAAATATTACATTGCTTTCTTGTGGTTGAATTCAAACGTACAGTAATACCTCTACGTACGTTCCTAAAAATGCAGCACTGAACGAAACAGCACTAAAAGAAACAGCGCTATACGGGTTATAGCATAAATTGAGATTGTGCCAGCAATCATTTTAAAATATATAATGTCGTTGTTGAGTCTCAACAACATAGAATGGATTACTGCTTTGCATCTCATCTGGTACCTACTCTCCGGAGCTGGTGAAATATCACTAGGCGTTGATGTTGTTGCGGTTATACAGGAGGGGTTTGTGCGAGGAAGACACATTTTCCTCTGATGTATCCCACAATGATAAGAATAAAAATAAAGGTGTAAGTTCAAGAGGAAATTCAACAAGTCAGTGATAACAATTTACCACTGAATTTTATTCAGTTAAATTAACAACAAAATAGATATTGTTCAAAGTGAGAAAAAGATAATATGTAAGTTGGAATTAAAGTTCAATGTGCGTGGCTACCACATGTAATGGTAGTGACTAGGGAGTGAGTTTATGAAGAGAAACAGTCCACACACGTATGTGTGTGTGAGAGTGTAAGTGTGTGTTTGTGCTATGTACGACCAGTTGTGAGTAGCAGTTCGCATGTGTGTGTCTATAACAAAACGCAGAGACCGTCCAATGTATGTATGCGTAAGTGATAAGAGACAGTTGTGATTTCAAAGTGCTGGAAGGAGAAGAAGAAGTGAGGTCTTCTTGCGTTGATGCTGATGATGAGAATTGAAATTGAAATGCTATCTCCCTGTACTCTTTGAAGTTGAATGCGCAATTTTGAATCTTCCACCCCAGTTACATTGTGTGGGTTATTTATATAAGAAAAAATATCGGCTCCTGGCAAGGGTTTTGGAAGCCGGGCTCTGATAGGTTGAATATTATTTTAATGTAGTGTTAAAAATTTACCACAATAGTTATACTTTTTGGAGGGAAAATTCGTATAAGGAAATTGGCGCGAAATCCTGGGAGCCTGTTTTTGCACAGAATTGTTCACTTAAGTTTAAGTGGCCCTGCAATGTATATCGCTACATGATAACTTATTGTGTTTGTGTTTGTGAATGTGTTTATTCTAACAGTGTTAGTTTAAGTGTTCAGTTTAACAGTTATTTCGGAGACGTTGTCTTTTATTATTCATTATTTATTTCGGAAATTTAATATTACTAAATTTATTACAGAAAATGTTTGAAAAAGAGCGCTAGTGAATGAGCGCTAAACGAGATAGCGCTAAGAGGGGAGGGTATTACTGCACACGGATAAACTGATCTAAATGTGCTTTAGAGATGAGGCTAGATGGCTGCCAATAATAGTTGTTTCAGTTGTTAATATTTATGATGAATGTATAAATTTGAATAGCTCATTCGTGTCGTATCAATTAGCAGTTACAATCTAAAGCAGTCTATCTCAACCAGGATTCCGTGAGTGGTTGTTAGGAGTTCTTCGAAAATCATGCGTGAAAAAAGCAACTGATTTTTGTTTCATTTATGATTTATTTTTTGTTATGGGTGAGTGATTTCATAGTATCACTTGTGAATAGTTTATGATGAACAAGTTAAGCCGCGTGAAAGAAATTCCCGGTTATATTTGAATTTCTATGAGATGACGTTTGTCCCCGGCAGGAACAAAGCCGGGGAATATCGCTATGGGTATCTGTTGTCGTCGTCTTCGTCGTCGTCGTATCATTGTTCTCAATTGGATAACTTCGTAATTCCTTAATATATGTCAAAGAAATGTTGTATGTAGGCTTGTGGAGAGATTCTACGGGGGGGGGTGAGATATGGCCGATCCGATTGTTTGTTTACATTTTATAAGCAAAATTGTTGTTACAATTGCGAAAATTTCTCAAATCTTGACTGATTTTGCTGAATTTTGGCTATAATGTTGACAAAACTCCAGGAATTGAAATGGTTTCAAATGGTTAGTAGGAGCAAAATTATTACCGCTAAGTGGACGAGTCCATTGTTACGGACAGAGAAACAGAAAAAAACATAGTTCATTATACAGGGTGTCCCTAAAGTCTGGACACATAGGAAATATCACTATTTATAACTAACTATATTTTTTGTGGAATGGTCTCCTCGTTCACCAGACCTTAGCCCCCTTGATTTCTTTTTCTGGGGTATGCTAAAGGAGAAGGTGTACTCAATGAAAATTAAAGACACCTGAGGGAACGCATCATAAATGAATGTGCTCAAATTGACGGAAATGTGCAGTTAATGCATCGGGTTCATGTGAATCTCGCAAGCGCATTGAACTTTGCACGATAAATGGTGGAAAATACATTGAAGACGTTATTTATTAATATTTCAATTAAATAAAATGTTGTTCAAATCTTTTTATTGAAAATATGCATGTTGCCTATGTGTCCAGACTTTAGGGACACCCTGTATAATTAGATGTATCAATTGTAATATCTCATACTTATCATATCGGTCCATGTCTTGATGATATCCGAATCTAGAAGCACCAGGATGTTTACCAACCGAAGATCAGCAACTGTTATTTTTTACAATACTCCTATATTCCAGTTTTTTAAAGGAATAATTCTAAGGTCTTATATTTTTTATACAAATATATACAGTTTATGAAAAACATTGATTTCATGAAAGGTAAGATAAGCTTATCAATATTCTTTCAAGGAAACTGACTTCCATTTTATATTTTTGTTCTAAATATCCTTTGTTTTCATGAGGTATTTAAGTTAAAACTTTTTAAATTTGTTGGTAATGGGTGGGTTTGTACTAATAGTATTAATACTAAATCTTCTACCGATCTCTGTCTACGATTGTATTTGAAGCAGTTATTGTAATTTAGAAATTCCAAATACTGCTAGCAGGGGATAGAGGACAGGTCAGGGATCACTTCCTGTTACTGGAACCATATAACCCAGTACAACCTGTCACATGCTACTTGGAGTGGATATGGGCGCCGCCAAGTAACACCTATTGCCCAATCCCCCACCCAACACGTCATGGGCCAGCGCGGCAGGGTACGAACCCAACTCTCCCCATGGTTCGCACGATCAAAACAATACCGCCCGTTCCTGCTGGGTCAGCGGATTTAAATCAAGGCCCAGTCACATCACTTTTCTTTGGGTCGGGATGATGTGCTCCAAGGGCGACTACCCAAACACAACTCCAAGAACATCACTAAGAAGACAACACTATACATCGGCATCTACGACGCCAGAGCACTCTCTAGAGACATACACCTAACCAATCTTGAAAGTGAAATCAAAAATATCAAATGGGACAATATCGGAATTAGCCAAATGAGAAAACCCAGAGAAGAACTGCCCGAACTAAATAGCAAACATCTCTACTGCTACAGAAAAGAAGAAAACAGAACGAAGTTAGCTTTATTATTCATTAAGACCTCAAGGACAACGTTGTAGTATTCAAAGCTACCTCAGATCGCGTAGTCATTGCCACTGTACAGCTCTCAAAGAGGTACAAACTGGACATCAATCAAGTCCACGCATCCCACAGTCAACCAAGGAGGAGATGGACAACCTTTATGACGACTTGAACTCCACTCCAAGATACAACAAAAATAATACTGCAACATCATGATGGGAGACTTCAATGCTCAGGTTGGACAAGGTAATGAAAATTGCGTCGGCAAGTTCAGATACAAAATACGAAACAAAAGAGGTGATGATCTTGATGGTCAGTCCAGGCCAACGTCCAGTAAAATAATAGGAAAACCATCATATCGAAAATTAAAGTAAATGACGTTTTCACCGTCTTTGGCATCTTCATTAATTTAATCTCCAAAAACATTAACACTTTTCCTTCCGTAGGGTTTACTTTGCTTGGCGAAGACGGTATTGGAATCGCCTGACTACATGGACGGTGGGATGGTCTCGTCTGTGTATTTAGCGTTGCTGAAATGAACTGATCCGATTAGTATATTAGTAACCATTTTATTCTATCCCAATTTAATGAAGGGACATGACTTTTTCCATCATTTCTCATGGATTATACACGTGTGAAAGGTTGAAGAATTGGTCGGCCGAAACGTTGTGGTAACAAAATCAAGAGCACAAAGAAGGAGTTCAATTGACCGGATCAAAGATATAGTCAATATAACCACTTTTCTCTTGTTCGCTCACAATTAGTATAGATAAAATCTGTAGTCCTTTATATATTGGCACAAAAATTCGACCAATTTATCAGTTTATTGTTTTTTCCTTCCAGCACCGTGGTTACATGGATGGCATTAATTTATCATTAATTCTTGTTAATTGATTTTTCTCTAAGCATAACACAGTGCATCATATTTTTTACTTTTTCTTTGTTCCTTGGTAATAAATGTTATTTTCTAATTGCTTATGTGTAAAAAGTATAGAAAATGTCAATGATTCCCTTCACACTTTCATTTAGTGACCAGGACAGTGATAATTTGAAATCTACTTAGGGAATAATAGATATTTGTCTATACTTTTTAGGCATAGACTATTAGAAAATTACCTAGGAACACAAAATTGCGTTGCACGGTGTAATTGACCCTTTATAGGGCACCGTACAAATATTTTAGATATCAAAACAACCCTTTTGTATGTTAAACTAGACCTAATTACAAGATATTTTCAGTTGCAAGTTTTCTGAATTTCTTTTGTTTATGGGTGCAAAACCCGCTCTGATGAAGTGATCATATATGGTGCCCCGCCGAAAAAGTGACCAAAAATGGAAAATATTAAAAAAATTAAAAATTAAAGTAGAAAGTTAAATAAAACATAGAATTAAATAATAGCATTCAATATAATGAATAGATAAAAAAGAAAAAATGATATTGACCAAAAAATAAAACAGGGTGGATTTTAAAATTCTATTGTGCGGGCAAATTTAATGGGGTGTGGTATGCCTCAAAACATTGGTGCGGAATATGTTGCATAAAATGGCTGACGGGTTCTCAGGTGATCATATATAGTCACTTGCCCCATGCAATGGAGAGCGTGTTAGTTTAGTAGACATTATTAATATGTAGTGAGTTCAATCCTCACTTGTGGCTTTGTGGTAGACTAAGAGCGCAAATCCCCACCTTCTTAATTTCATGAAATCTCTATAAAATATAATTTGCTCTCCTGTGTTATTATATTTGAAGACAAAGGAAACACACACACACACACACACACATATACACGTGCACGCGCTACACCCAAATCGAGGATCTTTAGGCGCGAAATTGCGCTAATCTCGGCTATGTTTTATCGGCAAACTTTTCTATCTCGTCTCTCCATCTTGTGCCTGGTCTTTTCCTACTGCATTTACTGTCCCGCGGCCACCAATCGATTAGCCTTTTGCTCCATCTGTTGCCCTTTCTTCTCGCTATGTGCCCTGTCCATCTCCATTTTATAATTTTTTTTACTTTATTACTTGTACGATACTGGTCCTCTCTCAGGGTTCAATCCTCACTGGGTGTCCCGCAATCCTCACTGGATGTCCCGCAATTGTGGCTTTTACTATACTAAGCTAAGCCTACTAAAATCCTTTAATAATCTCCCAAAGAATTGAAATTGATCTCCCGAAAACACCAATTTATGGATTTATTTCTCGCTTGTATGCGATAAAAAGGGTTACATTACATGTGAATATTGTAATGTAAATCTCCCCAACCATTTATACTGTTCTCAGATCTACCCTGACACGAGATGTGTAACCTCACACCAGCACACAAACAACCACATCAGATATACCAACGCATATACTCACACGCAGTTAAAAGAAGATTTACCATAATTAATTAATAATAATACCAACAGCTGTTCGAAGCATATAAAAAACACCTACTTGTATTCTTCGCGCATTGCTCGTCTAACGAAACATGTCAAATTGAATGAAGAGATGTCATTTGTAATAACACCTCCGGCGTTCAGAATTGTATTTTATTATAATACTGCCGGATGAATTTTAATCCACGTCCATATACTGATTATATATATATATACATAATCTACAAAGGCCAGACAGAGTGGTTTGTTGTATTCTAAGGATGTCTCGATTAGTTGATTTATTGCGTGTAGGTGATCTATTGTCGAGTAGCCACTTCTGAAGCCTGCCTGCTCGCGTGGTTGATTTTCGTCTAGAGTGCCTGTTAGTCTGTTTGTGAGTATTTTTGTGAATAGTTTATATATGTTTGGTAGTAGTGTAATCGGGAGATAGTTGCCGAGGTCGTGCTTATCTCCTTTCTTATGGAGTAGGATTACTATTTCTTAGGGACTTTTCTTTTTCTTTCTCGTGAATAGCTGTGCTAGTCCTTTCTGCATGATTTCTCCTGCATCTTCTAGAAGATCTGTCGTTATGCCATCCTCGCCTGGGCTTTACCGAGTTTCATATTTCGTAGTGCAGATACTACATCTTCTACCGTTATGTCTGGGATATCGCTAGTATCTATATGTTTAGTAGTTTGTGGTATGTTTATTTTTGAAGCATACACATTCTCATAGTATTCTTCAGTTACTTTAGTCAATTTGTCTCTGTTTGTAATAAGTTTGACATTTGTATCCTTTAGTGCAAGCATCTGTTGCATGTCGGTATGGTCTGCGGATCGGGCGTGCTTTAAACTCACCCTGTTTCTGATAGCCTCTACTATTCTCTTAGTGTTTTCCTTTCTTTTTTCTCTTCTCGTTCGTTTATTTATTAGTTTGTTAAGTTCTGCATTTTTGTCTTCGTCTACTTTAGTTTTTATCTTCATATTTCTCCCCTGTTTGATTAGTTTTATTGTTCGTTTAGAGTATTTCCCTGTGTAATTGTTTACGTTTGTATTGCCTACCATCTCTGCTGCTTCCTTAATTATATTTGCCAGATTATTACTCTTTTCCTCTGTGTCACTGTCTGTATTCCACAAGGCCTGAAATCTGTTCTCTATCGCTACTCTGAGGTTGCTAATGTTCACTATCTCTATCTTATTGGGGCTTTTTATTCCTTTCGGTTTTAAAGTTAAATTTAGTTCTGCTCGCTACCATTCTATGGTCGCTGCCTATGTCTACTTTGTTTATAACGGTAACGTCTTTAATGTTCTCGATCTTGTCAGTTAGTATGGAGTCGATTTCGTTTTTAGTTGTGCCACTTAGACTTTTCCAGGTCCACTTCCGACCTTCTCATCTTTGAAAGAATGTATTAGTTATCTTTAAACCATATCTCTCTGCGATTTTTTACTAGCATGTCACCTCTCTCATTTCTCTATCCTATTCCATATTATTCTACACTGGATTCCCCAACCTTTGCTTTACCTACCTTAGCATTAAAGTCTCCCATGGGTAGAATGTAGTTAGTTTTCTGTTGATCCATTATCTTACTGATGTCGTCATAAAACTCTTCAATTTCTTGTTCAGAGCTTGCCGAAGTTGGCGCACAGACCTGGATTACTTTTAGTGCGTATCTTTTGCTGAGTTTGACTACTATCCAGGCTATTCTGTCTGATATACTGTCAAAACTTATGATGTTGCCTGCGATGTTATTGTTAACTAGGAATCCCGCGCCGCTGAACTTTTTTAGCATCTCTCCCTTTATAATAGAATAGGTGGTTACTTACCTTTAGTTTTAGGAGGTTTTCTCCTTTTCTGTGGGTTTCATTTATACCTACTATGACAGTCGATGTTGTCCAATTCTATTTGTAGTTGGTCTAGTCTATGGTCCTCAGCTATGCCACGGGCGTTGTAGGTGTAGATCTTCATGTTGTTTAATGTCCAAGACTTTGTCTTGCTTGGACAGTGTCGGCTCGCATTCGAGGGCACATTGCCAGCAGGCACACGAAGCAATGAGGCTGGACCTTTAGTAGGCGATGATTAAACAGGAACGCTAATATATTTATATGATTATGCTGTCATATTGGATTTGGGAAGGCGGTGGCTAGTTTAGCTCATCCGTTGCCAGTATTTCTGGTGAGCACTTAGATTAGTGCCACCTTATTCGGTATATTCGGTGGGGTCCTATATATCTACAGGGGGTCTCTATGGCCACGCCGTCTTCGACGGTACCCCATATATCTATGGAGCATTCCCCATCCGCCACCTGGGGACGTGCAGTGTAGCAGAGAGATCCTGCCCCTCCGGTTTTCAGTTAATTGGGTGTTAGTAGTTGTTCATTTGTCTCCCTTACGTTTGTAAGTCTGGACTTATGAGAGTCCACGGATTTCTGCTTCCTAGCTGACAAGTTAAGTTATAAGCTAAACTTATAAGTTACACTTTAAAAGTAAACTTTTAAGTGAGATTTACTGTTTGTCAAAAGTGAGTGCTTGCTGAGATAAAGGCAAACCTTCTTCATTCTAAAACTTCCCGTCCCTTTCTGATAAGATACGATTCATTTGTTGTTGGAGGGTGGGGATTTAGAATTTATAACCCCAAGGCGCCATACGAAGATTATTTTGGTGAGTTTTCAAATGGTAATTTGATGATGTTAGCTAAGAATACGAATAGAAATTTCAAACACAATTAATAACATGCTGTTGTTACTTATGTTCGTTTTCCACGGATTTCTGCTTCCTAGTTGAAAAGTTAAGTTATAAGCTAAACTTATGTTAAACTTTTAAGTGAACTTTTAAGTGACTTTTTACTGTTTGCCAAAAGTGAGTGCTTGCTGATATAAAGGCAAAGATCTTCCTTCTAAAACTTCCCGTCCCTTTCTGATAAGCTACGATTCATTTGTTGTTGGAGGGGTCTGTGGGAAAGATAAAGATAGCAAAAGGAGTAAGACAAGGGGGTACAATATCACCTAAACTATTTACAGCGAGCATTGAAAGCATCTTTCGGAAAACTGACTGGGAGGGAATGGGAATAAACATAGATGGAGAATACTTAAACAACTTAAGATTTGCCCATAGCATTTCTATGACATCCGAAGCATCTGACGAATTACAAACCATGCTAACCGATCTAAATATGGAAAGTAAAAAAGTAGGCTTAAAGATGTACAGACCAAAGACAAAAGTAATGTTCAACGATAAAGGCCCCCAAAAGGTCATAAAGATAGAAGAGGAGATTCTAGAAGAGATTCTACATCTACCTAGATCAAATAATAAAGTTAGAGAAAGACCATGGCTGCGAAATAAAAACGACGCATAACAATAGGTTGGAAAGCAT
>VCCN01002162.1:7103223-7115367 GCA_006491835.1 Architeuthis dux | reverse complement strand
GCTTCTCCCTCTCTCGCTTCTTTCTTTCTTTCTTTCTTTCTTCCTTCCTTATTTCTTTTCTGCCTTACCTGCTTATTTCTTCCATTTTCTTTTCTGTTCTCTGTTCTTCGATGTGTTGCTTCTTTCTTGCTCCCTACGTTTCAAACAAATCCACCCGTTTTAAAATTCCCATCATCCTCTTCATCTCGCTTATATTTTTTCAAGCTCCCGATTTATTTTTCTGAACGAAATTTTAGCGAGTCACCATTTCATTATGACCATATTATGAATTAATTACCACCTGCACCTCATTGACAAAAATTGATGCCATGCCCATGACGTCCTGTTTACAGAAACATGCAAAATCCAATTATTTCGATCGGTCGGAGTCCAAACACACTTCCTCAGCATATGCTGCTGGCATTTTGAAAAAAAAGTTCATGAGTTCCACCAAAGAGCAAGGACTTGTTAATTGTCAATACAAATGAAAAATGAATTAACTAAATACGTGCAAATAAATGAATTAAAAATGTAGAGAGATATCAAATTAACAGCAGCTTTCAATACAACAACAACAACAACATCAACAACAACAACAACAACAACAACAACAATACTACTACTAATACTAATCATCATCATCATCATCATCATCATCATCATCATCATCATCATCATCATCATCAGAACTGGCAAAGACCGAGTACCTCCACAGGCACAACAAGGCAGCGGCATACCTACACTAGAAGATCTGTAGGAAATACAGAATAAAAACACCCGAAAGATGGTATGAGCACCAACCGAACACTGTCACTGAGAACGACGAAGTCACCATCCTCTGGGACATGCCAGTCCAAACTGACAGAGAAATAAGAGCGAATAGATCTGGCATCGTTATCAAGGACAGAAAAGAATAGAGGTGCATGCTCATCGACATAGCAATACCATCGGAAAGAAACACCTCCGTGAAAGTGACTGAGAAAAATGTCTAAGTACAAGGACCTGGGGATCGAGGATGTGGGACATGAAAAACACCATAACACCAGTGGTCATCGGAACTCTAGGACTCGTGAAGAAGGGAACGGAAAAGTTCATCAACCGTATCCCAGGTAACATTAACATCCATGTAATCCAAAGTCTCGCCCTACTCGGAACAGCCCACATACTGTGCAAAGTGCTGTCGATTAAATGAAGACACCCCTATAGCGCCCCAGGACCATGCTTTGGAACCGGCTCTACAGGATGCAAAAATAAACATTAGTGAAAAAAAAATTAAAACAAATAATAACTAGCATTTCATGGGAAATTATGAATCACCACCACCCATATATGCTGTGGGGGTGATCAAAGAATAAGTTACTTCCCTCACGTTTTGTTGGGCTGTGATCACCAAAAAAGGTGTGCATTTTCAAAAAATATGCTGGTATAAACCATTGCATATTGAACCCCCTCTAAAAACCTATTTAGGGGAGGGAGATTTTTAAAAATCACAAAAAAAACATTTTCTCTACTCATTGAGAGGAGTGTGTGTGTGCAAAATTTCAAGTTTCTACTATGAATGGAGTCCGTATACATAGATATATACATAGATACATATAAATGTCAGAACACATTAATAACCTAAACACACCAGTGTTGTAGGTAGCGGTGATTAAAAGATTTGGTTAAAGAAAGTGAAAAATGAAATGAAAGAATAATCAAAAGATAAAAAAAAAGAATTAACGTTGAAAAGAAATATAATGGCTGCTGCAGGATCAAACTCCCTTCCTATTTTTATTCAAACTGATATTGTATATAATGAATTAAAACTTATAAGAATATATATGTTTTAATATAAATGTATTTATTTACCAGAATGAAATAAGCTCTCCTTTGTGTATTTGTAATATACATTTTCGTAGATATGTAAGACTTGTCTGTTTGGCTCAGTCGTTAAGAGAGTTGTCTACCGATCACTTGGTCGTGATTTCAAATCACAGTAGGGAAATGTTAATTTTATATATAGTTTCGTTTAACGTGGCAGGACAAACAGACAGTGTAGAGTTCATTCCCCTAACTTTGGTGAGGATTGTCAAAGTCAACTCCAGACTTGAACTGGAGTTTGACAACATAAAATATTAAATATTTCAAAGAAAAAAGAAAGTTTGAAATTGTAAGGAAGGTAAGTGAAAAGCAAATACGAATGAATGAGCAGTGGAAACAAGCCGGTTTTATCATGAGATGCCTTTTATGCTATCTCAGCATGAATCGATTAATCTGTTTGAAATCCATTGTCAAATATGATTTTAAAACAGGTATCTCCTGCTTTACGAATGTTTACTTTACGCCACTCCGTTGTACGAACGACCGCAAGCTTTGAACTGTGTCTGTGAGCATCTGTGCTTTTCTTTTCGATTTCTCTGTGCATCCGTTAGCAAGAGGAGTCCTGAAGTATCAAGACATACTAAGAGCTCGGAAGGGTGTTACGCTTAGCGTAATACTAGAAGATATAGAAGAAGATTATGTTTGCGTGTGGGAACGCTCAAAATGTAAATTGTTACTAACTGCTTCAGCACTTCGGTTTAAGAAAGTTTTCATAGGAACACTCTACTTTCGGATAGAGGGGAAAGTTGTACTTCCATTCACTAAGACTGTTTCTTCATTGGGCTTATATGATTGTTTTATCTGCTCAAAACAATAGAAGTCGGAGCCGATATCTCATCTAACATGTCCTATTTTAAATGGTATCAGCAGAGCCTGTCCAACATTGGGAATGAAAACTATTCTCGTGGGATTCGAGTTTCCAAGACATGCTTTTATTGACAGATACGCTATAACACAGCAGCTAATGTGGCACCTTCCGAAAGAACATTGATTGGAAAGCTAGTGTTGCAGCCCATTGCTGCTGTAGGGAATTCGATCCCCATTGGGCGCTCCAAGTTGTGGCTTTATGTTGTAGTAACCTAGGCTCCGGAAATATCAATGATGCGTCGTTGTAAGCAAGCTAGTCGCACGGTGTATTGTTACTTGGTTGAAACAGTCCGTCGATATCAACAATCACGTCCTTTATTCCTTTTCTTGAGATCAATTCTTTGTTCCAAGATTGATCTATCTTTGGTTGTCGTCGATGGCTTCTCAAGGCAAAATTGGATGGGCGCAACTTGCTGGAGGTCGTATTGTTACTGTAGTCAATCCTGATTGAGTGCTCCACGGTTTTGTTTTTTTTGTAGTAGTAACGTAAGCTTTATAAGTGACCCCGCACGTCGAATCGGACGGGTCAGTCTTGAGCTAGAGCTGAAATTAGTGCAGGTCACTTTTGGCGATCAATCTTTGGCGATCAATTCTTTGTTTCGAGATTGATTTATCCTTGGTTGTCGTCGATGGCTTCTCAGGGCAACGTTGGATGCGCGAAGCTTGCTGTAGGTCGTATTGTTATTGTAGTCAATCCTGATTGGGTGCTCCACGGTCTTTTTTTGTAGTAGTAACGTACGTTTCATAAGTGACCCCGCACGTCGAATCAGGCACTAAATCGGACGGGTCAGTCTCGAGCTAAAGGGGAAACTAGTGCAGGTCATTTTTGGCGTTTTCGGATTTTATCACAAACAGCTTCATAAATACCTTATCTACCCCTTCCCGTTGAAAATACCAATGTTTACTAATCCAAACTATGTTTTTCTGAGTTTTTCTGGGTTCGCATCATCATTGAGTTATTAAGATGGAGTGAGTACCAAAATGAAGCATATGATGTGCAGAATATGGATCCAGCCTTATCTAATACCCGATTCGACATGCAGGGTCACAGATGTCTTGGATATCTCCTTGTAGCAAGCTAGTCTCGCAGTCTATTGCTGTTGGAGTGAGGTCAATCTCTCCGCAGTTGTTGATTTAAGCTGTAGATATCTAAGCTTCGTAAATAGTAGTGATTCTTCGTTGTAGCAGGCTAATCGTCCAGTTAATTGCTACTATAGTGAATTTGTTCCTTACTGCGTGTCATGCTACTGTGGCTTTGTTCTGTATCATGCCAAGCATTGTAAATGTCAAGGGTGTCTCGCTGTGGAGTAAGCACATTTGTCAGTCTATTCTACACCCCTAAAATCCGATTAAGGAGTCGTCGTAAAAGGCCGAGGCAAACAGACTGTGGGATGTGGAGTGTATTATCAGGAGCTCTATTCAATCCATTACTTCTGTAGTGAGTTTGGTACTAGTTGGGTTCCCACCCTGTAGCTTTGTGCCAGACTAAACTGATACTACTAAATATCTCGGGTGCCTTACCATGGGGGTAATGGTAAGCAAGCTAGTATTGTGGACCATTACTCCTGTAATAAGTTTGATTCTCACTGGGTGCAATACACTCTTAATCACGTGTCGTACTAAGCTAAGCTGAGTAAATATAATGGGTGCCTAGCTGTGGAGCAATGGTTAGCAAGTCTATGAGAACGTCAGAACTCTAGTAACTTCCATTCTCACCGGCTGTACCCTACTGTGGTTTGGTGCCAAACTAAGTATGTTGGGGAATGTTTGTCTCTAATATGAACGGTCTCCTTATTGTTCAAATGAGTTTGTAGGTTGTTTTGTCAGAGTAACCTTCTATTTGTTGGACTGTTTTCAGGGATAAAGGGCCCCAACTGTCCTACTATTTACCCATAGCTGGGAAAGGTGATTCGTGCCTTTCGCAAGGGAATTAGTGCCAGGTAAACGTAAGCTGCTTCGACCGAAATTCGAATTTGGTTTGCCTATTCCGTTTTCAGAGCTGGTAACTATTACACCAGTATGCACCTCTAGGCTAAGCTTAGTAAATAATACAAATGGTAGATACTTAGCATCGTCAGCGCCTGACTTTTTCTTGTTCTTCCACGTTATTCTCTTCGTCCTTTACGTTATTCTAATTGTCCTTTCCTTTCTTTTTCTTCTTTGTCTCTTGATCGCTCTTTTTTTTCTTCCTCTTCTTCTCGTATTCCCTTGTCCCATTCACTTTCCTCCTTCTTTTGAATATGCCCCCCCCACATCGTGTCTGCATTCATTTATTAGCATCTTCTCTATTTCACTCATAACTCTTTTATCTGTTTACAGTGATTCGTCCCGAATAGCAGATTAGCCAACCATTGTCCAGGTGGCTCTGATAATCTGTCAATATGGAGATTTGTACTGGGAACAGATATTAATCTAATGTTAATACTTCTCTTTCATTCAAAATAACTCACGACAAATTTGTTTTTCTTCTATATATATGCCTGGTTTTCATTGAATATATTTACATAGGGAATACAAGTACACGATCTCTTATGCGGAACCACTGGGACCAGATACTATACCGAGTTTGGAATCTTTTCGATTTGGGAATGGTAGTACAGGTACCGAATATAGACTTAGACAATTAAGTGGATTGTTAGGGAATTGAAATGTCTCCGCAGTGAATCTTGTAAATATGGTGGGGTATATTAAGACTATAACTAATATGTTAGTTTATTTGTAAAGTGATGAATAAAATGGGATAAAGATAGAAAATTAGTGCAAAGTGAACATACGCTGCCTCAATCGGAATTCGAACTTAGTTTGACGATAATGGTTTCTGTGCCGATGAACCTTACGCCACACAACACCTGCAATTTAATTACATATTTAATACAATGTAACTTATCCGGTATATGTTGCAGTGGGAGTTCAATTGAATGTTGATGTACCTTTGTCTTTCCAGCTATCAAGGTTGGCAATGGGTGTAAGTGGTTTTTACTGTTATTATAACTTGCGATATAATGGAAACTGGTTTGCCCATCTACACACTCAGTTACTCTCTTCTTCGTCAAACATCGTCATAAGACAGAGACAAGAGAATTTGTCAACATATCTGGCGATGAGACAGGGTGCAGGGGAAAATGGATACCTTTCCTAAGGACATAATGCTGACTGAAAATGGGCAGAAAGCTGAAATGTTAAGTAGGATTGAAGCCCAATCCGTCAACCTACAGAGAGAAAGTCAAGAGTTATAGAAAGAAGAAACATATTTGGGGTCACCGACCGTGTTTGTGTTCTGTGCACTGGGCAACAGGTCAACGCGGCTAAAGTGTGTTGGGTGGAGAGGTGATGCTTCAATCGTTGGACATCACAACTCACAACGTGGATCCCCAGGGATCATATGCGAAATTGTGGGCAGCAAAAAATATTGGCTCCGCGACGCCCACCACAGAGAAGTCTGGCGAATCTTGGGGAAGATCTGTGTCCAACCGACGGACGTTAAAAGGCTGATGATGATGGTGAGGATGATGACGATGATAAGAGAACGCCTAGTGTAACACAAGGCTTCAATAGTAAGTATTGAACTCATAAAACTAACCTGTTAAGCGAAGCTCTGCAGCAGGCGCCCTTGTTTACACTTTGAAGTAGCCCTGGAGAATAAGCAATTAATTATGCAATGTTTATTGCTTGATATGCATATTTCGATTAAAGAAACACCAAAAATCCTAGCAAGACGAAAATGAATTTATTTTCCGAGTTTCACTGTTGTCCATTTTCGATAA
Organism: Architeuthis dux; assembly: GCA_006491835.1. Classification (NCBI taxonomy): domain Eukaryota; kingdom Metazoa; phylum Mollusca; class Cephalopoda; order Oegopsida; family Architeuthidae; genus Architeuthis; species Architeuthis dux. The sequence goes on along the minus strand of VCCN01002162.1, from coordinate 7,108,894 downwards.
GTAATAAAAACAAAAATATATTTGTTAGCAGAATATTCAGATTTGATGCATTGTCGTTTTAAATATTAAATGACAGTGTTAAATTGATTGTCACCTGAAACAAGCGAAACGGGCAGAAAATGCAAGATGGAATAATACAATTACACAAAAAAACATATTTGTGTGTGAACATAATTAACAAGTCCTTCATAACAAAAGTTTCATTTATAAATTAGCTGCATATGTTAATGGTTTGACGGTACGAAGGCATTGCAAATAATGTTGACATTAAAATGCATTGAACATTTTGAGAAAAAAAAGGGATTGCCAATGGCCAGGAATTAATTCAAACGTTACCGACAGAATAGGACTGTTATATGTATAATGTAATTGCATTGCTAATGATTTTACTGAAATAAACATTGCAAATATTATGAATATAAAAGAAATACATTGAAAATCAGGAAGAAAGGGATTGTCAATGGGCACGAATTAAAGCAAATTTCACTGAAAAATAGGTCGCTCTTATCAAATGTATACGCCACAGAACTGCTCCATATCTCGGAAACTATTACAATTAGAAGCATGCAGTTTTCACCATTCGATAACATGTGTTGTGAAGATTCATTTATATTGAAGAATAGGACCCGACCTGGTCAGTTCGTTACGCTTTTTGAAGCTTAATAACTCGGAAACTAATAAAGATAGAACATCGAGTTTTCACCAACCGAAAGCCCATTATTTTAAGATTTATTACGTATTATTAAATGTGGTGGTTTTCAGTATTTGTAGAATTATGGTGATTTTTAGGAAGCAAGTCATTTTTTGTAATCCTTGCTTGTACGGATGTAAAATTCGATAGCTCACCACAGCATACATAAAACGTTATTTTACATTCGTATGAGCAAGTATTTCATCATTTTCAGTGTATCTCGGGAACAGACAAATGTTTTCCGAATATATTTTCGCTAAACTATAGAACATAAGAAAATAAGTAGTAATGATAATCCGCACTTACTCGCTATGATGAAAGGGAGCCGAGCTATGACGTTCCATTTCATGGCAATGGTGACCAATGGGATACGAAAGAAGTGATTAAATTTTGTAGTGGACCAATGAATTTTCCTGTATCGTATCTCCCCCCGCAATCTGCACAATACCTCCAACTCAATACCTCCAATACCTCCAACTCTTTTTTATAAGAGCGACCTCGCCTCAGTTGATATTGGGGAGAGAACGAATTAAAATTTTTCATCTCTGCCAGCGAAGTTGGAAGATATATATGTATTCACCCGTGTCTTTCTAGTTTTTCCACACAATATGTCCAACAGTTCTCAATGAATTTCAACGACATTTTGTGGAAAGTTGGGCAATGTGATATGGAAGTAATGATTAAATTTTGGAGTGGATCTAACAATTCTTTCCGCTCTACATCGTAGTTATATATCCACGCAACCCAAGGTTCAAACTTTTTAGTCTTTATAAACGAAACAAAGCAAGCGGACTTCACAGTGACTGTTAGCTGTGGCTGTTCAGTGGTTACCACCTAACGCTGTGAACTTATTAAGCCCGTTTCAAATCCTTGTCACGCCCATACATTGTTTATTTTTTGTTTTGTTACTGTTTATTTATCTCTGCCAACGAAGTTGGGGGCGGTAAATGTATTCACCTGTGTCTGTCTTTCCGTCCTTTGTCCGCACGATATCTCCAAAAGTTCTCAATACATGTCAATAGAACTGTGTAGAAGAGTGAGCAATGGGATACGAAAGAAGTGATTGGATTTTTTAGTGGATCAATGAATTGTCCTCCCCATTTCGTATCACTATACCTCCAATTCAATGACATTTTGTGGAACTGTGGGAAATTGGTTACGGAAAAGTAAAATTCATTTTTTGGTGGATACAGAACTCCTTTTCTCCCCTGAATCGTAGTTATATATCCACACCACATAATACCTCCAAAGGTGTTATCTTTAGGGAAGGGTGCGCAATTGACTACGGCAAAAAATGATTCAATTTTGGGGCGGAATTCTTTTTCGATTGAGAGATACTTTTTCATTTTGTTCATCATACATTTATGTATTCATTCATATTTTCCCATTCACTATCTCCAAAAGTTCTCAGTGAATTCCGATGACATTTTGTCAGAGGCTAGGCATGGACTAAGGAAGAACTGATTACATTTTTGGTTGGAGACAGGACTTCTTTTACTCTTACCTCCCCTGCATCTTAACTATTTCAGAACTGGCTTCATTCAGCTTTTGGTGACAATGGGTTTGGCAGAGGTATGCACTCTCTGGATGCTTTCTCGTTTGTATATGTTTTTACCAAACGATAGACCATAGTAAAAGTAAAAACGATTTCTGCGAGTATTTACTAGGTACTAGAACTTAACTACGTAATAGTGAATAAGTCTTGCTTACATTGATTGTGTAAGCAAGGGATCATTATATCTTCACTTCTAGTGAAGATCTGTTACTAGTTATATGTAAATGATACATTAATTAATAATGAATTTACCATATAAATACATTGAAAATCAGTAGAAATGGATTGTTAGAATTCAGGAATTAATGCACCATTACTGAGAGAATGGGGCTATTATGCATATAATCTAATGGCTTTGATAATGATTTTACCATAGAAATGCATTGCAAATAATCTTACTATAGAAATGCATTGTAGAAGATCTGCTGTAAGGTTAGAATCGACATTTAGATAAAATCCTTGGAGGCTTCAGCAAGTTTAGATCCTTCTTCAAGTTCTTTTATACTGATTGCTTTAGTCGTATTTTCAACTGTTTCACCATTTTTGTTTCCAGCTTCTCCAGATGCATGTTCGCCTAATTTTCTTACATATTTCTTGATATGAATCAAGCAATTCTAGCAAATGTTCTGTATAGAAGCCTATGTTACTCACAATAGCAGTTATCTCTTCAATTATTAAAATTGTACTAGATATCGCGGTAGCTGAACTCGAGATTCCAGAACTTTCCAGAAAGATCTGGTGGTAGCTGAAAGAATTACAAGCATAACATGGGAAATGTTCGCAGTTTTCAAAATGGAGGTAACTGAATTTCGCGTTGATTGAATTAGTGTATAGTGGGGTTTGCCTGTAATTATAACCGTACGTTCTCTCTTCTAACCAATATCTGTGTTTTAATATAAATTAGATGGTATCCACTAGAAAAAAGCTATATATATATATATCTGTTATAGAGTTTAGCTTAGTCTGGCACAAGGCCACTTTTGGGTTGTGGGAATTTGCGTGTTCTCCAGTCTTATAAATATAAATATTTATAATGTAGGCTTTTATCTGGGTTCAAACACTCACTTTTTGAAAATACACCCAAAAGGTTTAGCGATGATTACCATTATATTTATAAGAGGTGCAGGCGGCCTGATGGTTAACAGCACAAAGAATTGAATCGACAAGCCGAGGAAAGGCATGGATCTAACTTTTCCCCGAGCCATGGATAAATAGCAGGGCAGACTGGGCTCTCTAGCAATGATTGGCAACCAGTCTATGAAACGGACAACTCTGATACCAAATCAACGGCTCAGCTTCCAGTCCTTGAACTAAGGCTTCTAGCAGAGGTGGCAGACACGTATCATTAATAACAGCTTCTGGTAATATTTCACAGACGCTGTCCACTGCCCATGCTGTGGTGTCCCGCACCACAACACTTGAATCTTTCAACAAGTTTATCAACATCGGCATTGCCTGCTCAACAATAGTTTTCAACTTAATATGATCAGGACCTTCAAGGATAGATCTTGGAAGTGTGGGAAAATAAGTTTTAATCAATTATTTAAACAGATTTTCATCAAAGATAAAAGCGATAAAAAAGGCCTCTTACAATTATTTTAATAGCTAGTTTCAAATTAAAAGCCTTTACAATACAGAAAATTCACTAAAATGTGAATGCGATTACATCGGATTTCAGATAATTGTTGAAAACAAGCTCATGAAACAAATTTGGGCCGTCAAAAATTGATCTCATTATAAGAACTGATTTGATTGATCACCACTAAAGCTACTTTCTTTCGAATTTTAGTAAAAAACGATTATTTTATTTCTTTTATTAGGTGAAATATTGTAAACAATTTTTATTAATTTTTGACTTCTATTCACATTCATCCTAAATTTTAGTTTTTTTAATCACAATTTAACTACGGTCGGACCGTACGGAGGTGTTTGTTTTGGTTTTAGTAAAAAAAGAGATTATTTTACTATTTATTTTTTTATTTAGATGAAGTATTGTTTTGACTTATAATAAAATTAATAAGAAAAATATGTGACAATATGAAATGTCAGATTATAATTTATTTATTCATTCAATTATTTATTTCCAAGATTATAAAAAGGAGACGGACAACTCTGATACCAAATCAACGCAAAGAGCATGGCGTGGCCCGCAGATATCCCTGGTCATCCACTGTATCCAGGTCTGCCTCTAACCGTCCAGACTATGCACCACTCAGAACTGAAGCCATGGTAATCTTCGACCACGAAAGACGAACATGACGATGATAATGATCTGTCAGCCAAACAATCGCACAGTTTATTTAAGATCTCCTTAGTTCTCTCAAAACTAGCCATATCATCTATTTTTGGATGATTACGGCTTCTTGTTCTTCAATTAGCTATGCCATAACATTCTGATATTGGGGAAAGAACGGAGATGTATTTGGCAGTGGCACATGATTCCAGGTAGAATGCTGAGGTCTCAGGTGACCGGTGATCCCATCTGACAGTTCACGCATGTGAGAAGATGATGAGTGGGATGTTGAAAGTGGTTGAGAATGGAGATCTTGCCAAGAGATGCTGGTCGTATCAGGTGAAAGCAGCGAAGAAGCAAGCAAGGGAGAGTCAGGCTTGATTGAAAGGTTCACGAAGTCTATGGGGTTTGGTGATTCTTGTATATTTATAGCTATTTGTAACCGGAGATAAAATGTTGAGAATACGTACAGTGAATGTGATTTGGACATTCAACATTATAGTGCGTCACAGGTATTATTGGTAAGGTATGGTTAACGGGATTCTGGTGAAGCTTCGACGGGCCTAGCAAGCTGGAAGTGGATTATGATAAAAATACTCAAGTAAAATAACCCTGCAACACCCCTGATGGTTCAAGTGGATGAAGGCATTATCAGTGAATTGGTACGAAACTCATGGTGTTTTGTCAACCTTTTCTGGCTTCCGCCGTGGTGTCGTGGTGATAAAGCCATAATTAATAGCGATGGGACCAGGCGCAGAGAGTGATGCTTCTATGCTTTGAATTGAGATCAGGAGTACAACCGGAATCCCCGCCCGGTTCTTCGATTCCAATTCCCACGTTGACAATGGTTACGACATCGCGTATTCTTTTGTTAAATATTTTGAACAGAGAATACGTATACACATAATAGCTTTATTTATTCATTAGTAATGCATCTACATATAATTACTGTATTCTGACAGAAACACTCGCCTTAAATCTTGACCAATGACAATCCCTTTCTTCCTTACTGTCAATGCATTTATTTTATACATATCGTCGCATTGGATCAAAAAGGCCTTACGTCCATTTTTATGGTTTTGAGATATGAGCAATTAAATATTTTAAACAGTTATATTTTGGTGGCAGAAGAAACAGAAAAGGTGACGGCAACAATGTTTTTGCACTCTTTCCACAGCTCTGCTTATATTTA
>VCCN01002162.1:6977863-6988565 GCA_006491835.1 Architeuthis dux | reverse complement strand
CGACTTAGGACCTGAAAAGACGTGGAAAACCCTTCCAAATCAACGTCATTCATATAATGTAAGTGATGTGTTGTTTTTATAGGTAAAGTGCTCGATATCTCTTTAATAAAATAGAGGTGTTATAAAATGTTACATTGATGGAAACCAACGACGAATTCGTTTCACGATCTTTTTGATCCTCAGGCGGGGTGTAATTTTGTTTCTTTTTTAGTTTCGCTTTATTATGTTGTAGTTGTTGTCGCCCTTGTACCATTGCATGGTTGATTATATTTAGTGTTTTGCATGTATCCGGAATGCTCTTTTTAATGTGTTTTTCTTTTATAGACTAGTTGATAATGATAATTGTGACGATGTTTTTCAGTTATTTTTATAGAGTTATTATTTGAAATTTACAATATGGTTATTTATTCTAGTAAGAATTTATTTTTCATTTCTTTTATTTTAGTTGTTTGTTTTGTAGTTTAGTTATTGTTTTGATTTTGTTGGTATTAATTTAGTCGTTGAACATTTCGTTGGTTTTTAGTAGGAATTTGTTTTTGTGTCTGCATTTTCCTATTAGTTATAATGCAGACACAAAAACAAATTCCTTGTAATTGTTGAAACGCTGACCGATGTTTGTTTCTGTAAATAATTGTTGGACACATTTCTCCTGGGTTTCGAAATATTCCTAATGCTTGTAAACTACGTACTAGAGATGACTACCGTGTATGATGGAATATAAGGCATACTCTTTTCACCAAAAGTGTCTCAAAGATATTCATCGGGTCTTATATGCGAAGTTGACATAGACCTTTCCCAAGATTCGCCAGATCTCTCTATTGCGGGTGTCACGGCGCCAATATCTTTTGAATATATCTAAACGCCATCTTATTTACTGCCGTTCACAGTTTCAGATTTGATCTCTGGGGATGTATGTTGTGTGTTGGGATGTCCAGCGGTGGCTTGCAACACAGACTGTCCGTTGCCATTAAGATGTTGATATCTTCGACTCCTGTTTTCCCCCCTCTAATATACTGTGCAGTATTGTGACACCAATCATGGTCCACTCTTGTGCACGTTGCATGGTTCTTAGTTTGAGTGCCAACCTTTTAGTTAGGTTCCACGTTTCAGCTCCATAGATGACTATCGGGATGATGTATAGATTATAGACCCTTCCTTTATACTTGTCCCTGGCCCAACTCCACAATACTGTAATAGTATTCACTGAAATATAGTCATTATCATTACTATTACTATTACTATTATTATTATTACTATTGTTATTATTGTTAGGGGTACCTGAATTAAAAATGGAATTATCGTAAAAATTAAAGCTGGATGTTATGATACGAATATCTTCGTTTAGCACCCAACTCAAGATGGCTACAGGAGGAAAGCACTTAAGCTATACTATTGGACACAACAAACTAAAAGTGGTAAACTATGCCAAGGAGCATGGTCATTTTTCTGCTATTCTGTAGCTTCATATTTCAATAACAGTGATTTTTTTCCTTAATATTCCTTGCTGAAATGGGGGTCTTCTGTGTCCGTGGGTCTTATATGCCATCAATTACGGTAATTGGATGAGAAATAAGGATCTAAGTAAACCTCAAAGTAACTTCTAAGACTTTCCTAACATGGTGCAAAGATGACGCTGGAATCTTTTCATCAACAAAATAGTTATTTTTTAATGATTTAGTTCCAGGCCTGTTATATCAATAACGTCCGGTAAGGCGCGGGGGACATGTTTTTTTTATTCATGGAAACAATGGCGCGTTAGATACTGAAAATATGTCCGTGTAAAATTATATTGTGAGAAAAAAAAAGAAAAAAGATAAAATAAAGAACATCGAAACAAACTGCCAGAGAATGTGTGCATATCTCTGCTGATAAGAAATAGCATTTATTTTAAGACACCAAATAGACAGACAAATGTATTCAATCTGTTTGCTATTCAACTATACGATGTCAGAATATTTCTTAGACATTTTGACGTGTCTGACACATTGAGATGTCAATGCTAATAACAGTGCACCTTCTGTGTATGACTGACTTGCACTTCTGTTTCAAGGTTGAGAAGGGGTGTAACAGCATTTTGCTGGACGGTTAAGTAGTTGAGACGAGTTAACCCACCTGCTTACTCACCCCTACTGCCAATGGCATGACAGTGACAAAACCTCTTTCAATACGAAAATGTTTCTTCAGACGATTGAATTCCTTCTTGTTGTGTGTGTTGTAAACACGACGTTTCGTCCGACCCATTCATCGGTCTTCTTCAGGTGTAAATTCCGTGTGTGATTGGTTAAACAGAAGTTATGTTTAAAGGGGGTTACCCTTATAGCGCAGGGCCCGGGTGTTTCTGTGTCTTTGTCTTGTCGGGTTTAGGTCTGTTGAGAAGTGGAAACCACATTGGGTTGAAATCTGCACTTGTCTGGCTAATGCATTTAGTCGACATTTTGATGTGAGCTGCTTCTTTGATTTTACTCTGCTTCCAACATCGTTCTCTGTCAAAACAACAAGATGGAGTTCAATCGTCAATCGTTCTGAAAACTATAGAAACAATCTCTTTCAATACATCTTACATTGTGATATCCCACTAAGTAACATGGGTACATGTCAGATCAAATATCAGGTAAAAAGCCAGGATTGTGGATGCTGATTTTCAAGTCAGGTCAGCAAGCAAGACTCCATATTCAGAAGTCTGGCACAACGCAATCTTCTTTTCCATATTTCCTCATTGACACCATGTGTCAGAATAAGATAAAATTAATAAATATCTATACAGCGCACCCCTTGTTGCTGAAATATGTTCGTATTTAACCCCGACGGCATAGGTCGGTGTCCGAATACTGGTAAAAGCCGGGATTTCAAATACTGATTTTCAAAGCAAGCAAACCCCTCCTACTTGGAAGACTGGTGCAAAACATTTTTCCTGTCTTTCTTTCACTCTTTCTATGTAATAGCCTCGTGTCAGACTACATTAAGCTGAGCAGCTATCTACAATGGGTCAAGGGACTGAGATAGTTGCGTATTTACCACCGGCGCTAGCGGTCGGTGTTCGAGATCTAGTAAAGGCCGAGATAAGAAATGCTGATTTTCAAAGCGAGAAAAACCTCCCAACTACATAATCATATGGCGACAATTCCTCTTCTCAGCTAAGCTTACAAAATATGTTCGCCAATTGATATTTATTAAGATCAGCTATACTTATTATAGTACAAGACCAAATGATTCAAAATTTGGGTCTGAGTATTGTGTTACGCCAAATATGAACATTGAAAATTAGTATTCGTAACTCTGGCTTATACCAGTACGAATAAAGATTGGTGTTTGACCCTAAACAAACAACAGTGTTTCGAATGCTGCTTTTCAGGAGGAAGGTATTCATCAATTGGAAGACAGGCGCTACATAATTTACCAGCACTTATTTCTACCCCACCATTGTGCGAGACTAGGCACATCTTAGTAAATAGCTTTAGCAGTCGAGTTTCCGATAAACGCCCTCTTTAATCCCCTCTTTCTTTCTCTACATGCGTACGTTCGGATGTTTGTGAAATACATGTAAGCGTTTATCCTGACACTCCGGTGAGATGAACAGGAAGAGATAACCTTTTATTTAGCATCTGACATGGAAACCAGACTGACTTGACGTCTGTTGCCAAGCGTGTCTTCCCGTCTGACGAGATTCCTATGTCGATTGATCGAGAATTGTATGCTTCAACATTTGGTTTTATTCCTCATATTCGATACACTACTTATTGCTTGTGATTACAGGGATATTCTCTGACTCTTTAGCCTTACACACTAGATGTACAATAATAGGGATAGTAAAGAGATGCGTATTAAGAAAGCTGAGCTTCGTCTGGCACAAGGACACGAATGTTGGGCAATAATGAGAACAGAACTCTGTACAGAGATACTAGTCTATGAGACTAGTATGCTAACTGGTCAGCGAGTAACTCGAAAAAGTATTTACTCAGATTAGCTTAACTTGGCTTAGTCTGGTACAAAGCAAGAAATATAGGGCACCCACTGAGGATCGAACTCACTATACAGTAGAGAGTTTGCTAGACTAGCTTGTTAACCATTACCCAACTGAAGGGTCCCGTATAGATATTTACTAAGCCGAGCTTAATCTGGCACAAGGTCATGAATGTAATCAATGAATAACCCTAACCAGAACCCTCAACCCTAAATTCTTTAATTAATCACCACAGACCTCTGTATAAAAGCTTTTTTCTGTCAAACTCCAGTCCAAGTCGGAGGCTGGAGTTGACTTTGTTTTACCCCCGTAACAACAACAACAACAACAACAATCCTCACCTACTTTAGGGGAGTAAACTCTTCACTGTGAGTCTGTCCCGTTACGTTAAACCAAACCAATATATAAAATTAATATTTCCCTACAATAGGCGGCTCTGTTACCAACTGAGCCAAACTGACAAGTCTTGCATATCTAAGAAAACGTATTTTACAAATACGCAAGGGCTTATTTCATTCTAATAACTAAATAGATATACACTAAAAATATATGTTTTATAATTTTTCATTTATTATATATATAATACAAAAGTTGCAGTGATCATCTTCAGTTGGAATGGGGTAGGCGTGGAGTTTGGACCTGCAGCAGCCCGGCGTGTTTAAATTACAGTTCCTTTGCTTCTCGTTACTATTCGTTGCTTTATGACCACCGCTTAAAATCTCTTGTTTAAAGTTTGCAAATGATTCCAGACATGTGCTTGCACTTACTGCATCATTACTATGAGTTTCAGTGACCCATTGCCTAGCTTCTGTAGGAAAGGGAGAGGCTTTTACTTTTTTCTTTATTTAAATTACCAGGTTTCACCGGCAAAATGTAATTGCAATATTTGTCATGTTCTACGGGACACAGTTTTCTTAATAGCAGCCTTACCTTCTTTTCGTCCTGCCAGTTAACACAATCTTTATTAAAGATTTCTTCGTACCGGTGATAATATGCTTCAAACGTTATTCCCGTGTCCGGGTAGTAATTGAGTTCGCCAATTGAATTTGCCACACTGTCTGGGGTGAAAGAAACAGATGTTGTTTCAGTCATTTTATTAAGCATTAACTCTAAGATGCGCGTTTGTTGTTCTTGAACTGTCTGTTGTCGTTGTGACGTTTGTTGTTGCTGCTGTAATACAGTTTCTAATTCCTCCATATTGGGTTGCAATGTGAATTTTCAAAGTAATCCTCTGTCGCCACTGTTATATTCTGGTTGGCGTAGTAGAACAGTCCAATGAGGACGTCGGCAGCTTGTGTTCAATAAAGTATTTTTATTTACATTAAGTACATGCAAGGAGAATACTGGTAGGCTAACTGACGCCCAGCACCAAGCGAGCTACAGATTATAACTCACCGGAATGGACGATTCCATTCCACAGATTAGGTTAATATTGTGGAACTCATTTGTAAGTCACTTCAAATATTTCCCTAACACTGTACAAAGGATGACGCTAGAAACATTTGTATTAACCTAATAGAGTCCGACTAGACTGCTTTTTACTTAAAATGTGTTGTTTTAAAACTCGTCAACGATGTAGAGAGTACCCGTTTGTTGAATTATCGTTATCACATGTGTACGTGGATTTGACGTGCAGCTGATGATGGCGATGGTTAGACAGTTTGTGTCACAACCAAGGCGTAGCATAAATAAGGCCTCTCAGCCATGTGAGTGAGTCTATCAACTGGAGGCCATTCAAAATCAGTCAAGTCGAACCGTCAAGAAGTTCGTTCGTACCCTCAGTTTGTCTTTTTTAAAAAGCACATTTAACCCAGAACATTTGAGGTTATTCAATATTTCTTACTGCTTTCAACACACGTCTGTCTTATTCATTAACCTATATGGTTTTTTCAAACCTTCTATTCAATCAATGGGCATCGTTTGTTCTCGTTCTGTCTTCCATTTCAGTGAATCTCTGTAGATTTGCTAAGCTTAGATCTTTATGAGACCCAGTTAGGATGGATCTCACAAGCAACAAATAGGCATAACTAATTAAAAAAAAATTATTAACAACTAATTGCTTACAGTGTATAATAGTGCCCAATCAAATTAATGAAACTCATTACCATTAGTTTTGTGACAATTTGTTAAAGAGGTTGGTACACTTCTGAAAGTATAAAGTCTTTGGTTCGAAAGTCCGCAAAGGTTACCAAATAAAACAGACAACTGGTGGAGGCAGTAGGACACAACAACCGAAACGTTGTGGTCAAAAGAACCAAAATGGGGACAGTAATCCGAAAAATTTTTCCAGTAATAATAACAGCTTCTATTGAAAATCTTCTCGTACTTGATATCATCAATTGATATGAATCCTTTTTTTTTTCTTTTAATACCAATATGTAGGTTATGTTATTTTGATACAATATTAATATTAATTAGCTAATTATTGGATATCGGTAACAAATCCTTCGCTAAACAGTTTCTGTAGAAGAATGTGTGCCCCGCCTCCAGTCAGAGACTTCAGTCGCATGGCTGGTAGGCCAGTTATATGGTTAGCCTTGGTCACAACCCATTCGTTATTGTGCTGATTTCGATCCTCGTTTGGGTGCCCAATTACTGTGGCCTCGTGTCAGACTAAGATTTAGATGAGGTTCTTCCAGGTTAGCGATGCTTAACACTATCGTTTTGGAAACCCTTGTTAGTGTAGTGATTCCGATACTCAATGGGATGCCTTAATATTATGGCCTTGTGCCAGACTAAGATACACGTTAGGCGCTTGCAGATGAGCGATGTTAAGCACTCGCGTTTTGGAAAACCTTGTTAGTTTAGTGAGCACGATCCTCGATGGAGTGCTCTAAAGTATGGCCTCATGCCAGACTAAGATATAGATGAGGCACCTGATAAAAAGTGACGCTAAGCACGCTTGTTTTGGAAGCCCTTGTCATTGGAATAAGCCCGATCAACACGTCTTCTGCTCAGCGCCACACGAGAGAAGCTGAGTTTAGTGCGTTGCCGTAGCTATTTGTATTGCCTTAAATAAAACCGTGGAATGGAAGCACATGTGCATCACAGGCAAAATGCAAAATGTGCCACGTGTTGCTCATTAAAGTAAATAGGTGAGTTTTGAACAATAGCAAATTAAGACATCGAAACAATGGGAAATATTTGGGATATCGCAAATTATCGGAAGATGACGGTTGGTTGAGAGTTCGAAAATTTATTGCCTTTGTCCATATTTCCGATATAAGCAGAACATTGTCATCCCGTCGTTAGTCGATGCTAACGCAGTCTGTGGGTTGCGATCTTTGCAGTTCGAAGTGATAGCAAGCCGGTCAACAGAATTCACCATCTCAGGAAGCCGGCCTTTGTATCGCCAAGTATTCGACTCAAGACCATGCGGCTCGTGTGGGCACATGCACGGCTCAATTCTTTAAGACAACAGAACGTAAACACCGCATATATCCCTGTCAGAATGACAAGCCACATTTCTCCTCCCCTTAATTTATAGTAGAGATGGCTCTGTATTCAACGAAATAAAACATCATAGTAACGCGATACTGGCTATATATCTCTGTTGTCCTTCTCGGCGCGTGGCCGTAGATGATGTGTGCGAAGAAGATCAAAGGGGAGAGGAGTAAGCATCACGTACGACTACAACGATCATCACTTTCATGTAACACCTACCTCACTCTGACAGAACAGCCGCTCAAAAAGAAAAGAAAAGAGAGCCATATATCAGATTACACAAAGTGGGAAGAACCGGTGGTGGTTTTTGTATGTGGACACGGGGTATGGGATATCAGAATTCTTTTTTAATTGTCAAACTATTGGTAAATGTATGGTAAAGCGTCCCGTCTCTTAAGTGACGAAGACCAGGTTTCATGCGTCAGCTTAGTGATCCTGAAGTGATGAAGATTCAAGTCTGGTCGAGACTAGAACTTTATTCCTACAAGTTTTTATGACCACCCCCTTGGCAGAATGCACTTCCCACCGAAAGTGATACCCCCACCCTAATCACACAGCTTAGAATGTACTCAATTAGCTGCTGAGTGCACAGAGAAATTTGTCCCAATGAAGAGTTTTCCACTTCGCTCATAGCAGGAATCGAACCCAGGACCTTCTGTGTATGAGGCAGGTGTACGTACTAAACATTACAACATCCGAGCGGTCAACTCCAATGGACACTCAGTTGACAACAACGTAACAAGAACTATACTCACCTAATTTAGGGGAGTAAACTCTTCACTGTTTGTCTATCAAAGTTAGATTAAACCAAACAGATATATAAAAATTTCCTACCGTGATTTGAAATCACAACCACGTGATCGGGAGGCGGATCTCTTACCATCTTAGCTAAATTAGCTTACATATTTACAAATTTATTTTTTATATATACAATACAAAACTTACAGTAATCATCTTCAGTCGGAATAGAAGCAGGAGTGGAGTTTGACCCTGCAGCAACCCAGCTTGTTTGTATATTTGTTTCTTCCGTACTTATTAACCTTACCACAATACGACACAAGGGCAAAAATAGGTGGGGGAGAAATTGGGTTACGCCAATATGCACTGAAAAACCAGCATTCGATATCCTGGTTTTTACCTGGATTCTATCACCTACTTCTGGCACCGATGGGAAATACCTGTTGGTTTCTTAATGTAGATTCACTGATAAATTGTCAGTGAAGTTAGAGTGTCATTTTGAAAAGCAACTTGAAAGCATGATTTTTTATTTACGCTACCGACAGCCTTTTTGCTATTAAATCAAGAACCAATTTGGACAATACTCGTCTTTTAACCATTATTTTCGGAGTCTGCAAAATAACGCTTAAATTATCATTTGAGGTAGTAGTAATTGTGGTAGCGTAAACGTTTCAATGATGCTACATTTCTCATGACAACAGTTAGCTCAAAGTGAGAAAAAAATGATAAAAAAAAGAAATTGAGAATTGTGGATGCGGTCTCTTGATAACGGTGATACCATCCTATTTCCACACTTATTTTACCATTTACCAAGACATAATTTATTTCGTTATTTTCTTTTATGAAAAGAAAAGAGAGGAGTAAAATATGTCATCTTTTCCTTCCGCTATTCTTAAAATTGTGAAAAGCGATTGTGAACATTTTAGAACATTTTATTTTAGTGTGAAAAAAAAAGTATACAATTTGTATACACAAGCATACATTATAACACTCATATTTACACACTGTCTAAAGCCTTAAACCTTTGCGGTGGTGTAATAAACATAATTCTTCTTAAAATCATTTACATCTGTTGATAGCACTACATCTACAAAGTCCCACCACTCTATTGCTAAAAAAGAATTTTCTGATATTCAATCTACTTCTATTTACTTCTACGGTATATATGTGGCCTCTCAAGTCCCTCGTACCCTCTTCTAGTAAAAAATACATCAGGGTTTACTACTTCTAAAGCACGCATAATCTTAAAGATTTCTATTAAGTCTCCTCGATCTCTCCTATTTTCTAATGATGTTAATCCTAACACTTTTAGCCTATCCTCATAACTCATACTTTTTACTATTACTAATTTAGTTGTTCGTCTCTGGACTTTTTCTAAAAGATTTTTATCTCTCTCCGAGTATGGTGAACAGGCCTGTGCACAGTACTGTGGAAAGTGAATAAGAGTCAAAGAGAGAGAGAGAGAGAGGGAGAGAGAGAGAGAGCGAGCGAGAGAGAGCGAGAGAGAGAGAGAGGCATTTTCTTTCTTTCGTTCTGGGTATATTTTTCATCTTTTTATTTTCAATTCAAGATTTGTTCTTTAATTTTTTCTTTTTTCTTTTCATTGTACCTTAGCTTTTTCTTCTTCAAAATTATTTTCCTTTTCGTTTTTCTTGCTTTTTGTTTTTCCCAATATATTTCTCCTTTTTTCTGTATTCTACTTCCTTTCTTCCTTCCTTCCTTTTGTTTTTGTCCTCTTTTCCTTTCTTTCTTCGCCTCTTTTTTTCATTTTACCTTCTTCGTCTCCTGTCCACTTAAGCTTCCATTATCTCAATTTCACCATATTTCTTTTTTATAATTACTTTCATTTGTCATGTCTTTTTCCATTTTTTCTGTTCGTGTCCTCTTCTTTCCTTCCTTTCTCCTTTTTTCGTTGTCATCCACTCTTTCTTTTGTCAAACCAGTTGGAGTTGACTGTATTTCCACCCTGTAACAAGAACATTCCTCACCTAATATAGGGGAGAGAACTCTTCACTGTTAAACCAAAACGGTATATAAAATTAACATATTCCTACCGTGTTTTGAAATCGCAACCAATATCTTTCTTTCTTTCTTCTTTTCTTTTCTTTCTTTATTTTCTTTCTTTCTTCTTTTCTTTCTTTCTTTCTTTCTTTCTTCTTTTCTTTCTTCTTTTCTTTCTTCTTTTCTTTCTTTCTTTCTTTTTTCGTTGTCTGTCTACTCTTACTTTCCACCTCTATCATGTTTGTTCGTATCTGCTTCCTTGCTTCCTTCCCTTGTTTTAGCCTTTTTGCTTTTTTCTTCGATTTTCATAAATTTCATTTTTAATTTCATTCATTCTGTTTTTCTGGATTTTTTTGGATTTTTTGTATTCATTTTATTTCATTCATTTCCATTCCTTCCGTCCCTTGTTTTAGCCTTTTTTGCTTTTTTCTTCGGTTCAGAGAAGCTGAAATGGTGTGGCAAAAAAGAAGGTATAATTAAAAATAATTATACATTCTTTTTTCCACTCCATCTCAGCTTCTTATTTTTTCTGCTTCAGGATATATTTTTCTTTCTTTC
>VCCN01002162.1:6906862-6920011 GCA_006491835.1 Architeuthis dux | reverse complement strand
AAGCATTAGAAAACTGAGTTAACCTCACAAACACTGCTAAGATTTCCCTAACATTATGCAAAAGGTGGCGTGGGGGACTTTTGCATCAACCTCATAACAGACGCGATATTAATGTGGAACATAAAACAAAACTTGTCAAAAAGTATTAACAAATACAATGGACAGGCATATTTACATACACTAGATTTTCTCGCCGCAACTAGTATCAACGCGCATGCACATTGATTAGAAGGGGACTTGACAAGGTAAACACGGCTTCATGAATAAACAAACACGTGTATTAACAAAGAGACCCAAAAGTCAATACTGTTGAATGCACGTTCCCAAATGACAACCTTATCATTCGACCGAGAGCCCAACAAACAAATGGTGATTGATTAATGTAATCTTTTAAGAAAATACCGTAGACTCAGGGATAGTTTTTTAGTCAGCCCCAGCTTCGTTAGGATGGCAGCATATGTTTATCCTTGACTGTTTTGCGCTTTAAGGAATACAGGTATCCCCATATATTTTAAATTTCGCTTTACGCCATTTTTCCGCTTTTTCGAAAAAAAAAAGCGAAAATGGTTTTTTGGTCGTTTTGAAGCGAAATGTTATAGACGCAGCGCGCATCCATTTCCCATCTCGTCTACACCCTATTACCATATGTATGTTCCACTATCTCAACTTCCGACAAATCAGTCTAAAATACAATGATCTGCATATTTTGGGTCTGGGAACACCCAGTAAGAATCGAATATCTAGCTATCGTATTACTTCGTGTATAATACGAGTACTGGATTTAGAGGTGAAAAATAAGTATATTTTTCAGGCTATGAATACTGAAAGTTTTATTGAAATCAGCTCATTAGTCTATTTTGATGAAATTTTCAAATTTGTATGTTAATTGGGCAAACTTTCCTAATGCAAATTCTCGTGGTTCACCGGTTCGCGAGTGTAAACAAGTTTTCAACCACAATTATCTACGCATTTATATTGTCTACACAAATCATTTTAGATGTTAATTTTTCACAATCTTTCTTATTAATAACCCAAAGATGATTACGATAGAATTGTTAAGTGACAAGTTTCTGACATTTTTATCAACACATTTCGCTTTTTATCAAAAGTCCGTGGTAGTTAATAACACGGGTAATCGATTTGGCACTTTAGTTCGGCAGTCCCATGTGATTTTTTCAGCTTCGATGTTCCAAATGTATGTACTACAATGCTGCGTACTGTTACAATGGTAATTATTTTTATTGTATCAAATAAAATAACTTAAACAAAAAGATACCTACCTTTGTACATCTGCACTCAATATTTCTGTCTAATTCATTTAATTGTTATAGTTGGTTAGCCGCGTAGATCAAATATATTCCTTAGTTGGGGTGGGCTAAGGAGTTGCGTCACCCCTGTCATCAAATGGGCTTAATTTTAGTAATGTATACATTTATTTCTGTGTACATTCGACCCCCCTATTTTCGCTCAGATTTGAGTACGACATTTTCCGTGTTATACACGAATAATACCTCAGTGTGTATCTGCCGCTGTATGTATGTATGTATGTATATATGTATGTATGTATCTATCTATCTATCTATCTATCTATCTATCTATCTATCTATCTTTACTGAACTTTTGTTTTAGTTTTTATGTTACGAGGGTTGAGCATTCGGTGAAGATCTATCTATCTATCTATCTATCTATCTATCTATATATCTATCTATCAGCGGGGTGACTTGAGCGTATCGTCATTTAGTGAGGTAAACGTGCCTTCAGACAGACTTTGACTACACGAGATTCGAAATCTAAATGAGTTGACGGATTTTTAACTAGAATCTAACATATCGGGTTCTTTGCTAAATAGATCAAACTGTGATTGATCATAGCACGAATTCCATTTGCTGATATTTCATAGCTAGCCAATATTGTCATTTATTTAATTAATTAATTAAGTATTTTCGCCATTAATGTTCAGCTAGTCTTTTATTTATCCTATTGTAGTGTTTTAACTCAAATTTGTAGGTCGAATACGACTGTTAAACTAAAGATGATTACATAGGAATAAAGATGTTGTTTCCGATGAGAATCAGCCCAGTAATACAACAACACTGAATTCTGAAAGATGATTACATTGGAATAAATAAGTTGCTTCCGACGAGAATCAACCTAGTAATACACGAATACTGCATTCTGAAAGATGTTTACATAGGAATAAGGAAGTTACTTCCGACGAGAATCAACCTAGTAATACAACAATACTGCATTCTGAAAGATGCTTACATTGGAATAAAGAAGTTGCTTCCGACGAGAATCAACCTAGTAATAGAAAAATACTGAATTCTGAAAGATGATTATATAGGAATAAAGAAGTTACTTCCGACGAGAATCAACCTAGTAATACACGAATACTGAATTCTGATATGAAATATTGGAGTAGTATAACAGTAGATTTCTACCCCGTATAGCAATTGGCTTCCGTGGCCGATTTAGTTAAGTCTTTGGTCATGAAATACTGATCGAGTGGTCACATATTTGAATTCTTAATATGTCTAAACACCATAAGCTATTTGAATTCTTAGACTAAATATTGTCATTATTAATTTGCGGCTAGTGTTTTATTAATCTTATTGTTGCTTTTTATCATCAATCTCTTGGTCCAATATTCTCCGTTCGTTGGAGTAGGATGGTGACAGTATAACTGTATCAACTTCCGTTGCAAAATTGGTTAAGGCGTCGACCCGGACTCACAAGCTCCCGGGATATGGAATGCGAATTTTTGTTTTGTTGTGAGCTACATCTTTTGGCTACCTCAAGCTACTTGCGTTAATGTTCGGAGTAATGTTGCCTATAATTTGTGTAGTCAGTGGGCGAAAACATCTTATGTTGTGCAATTCTTTTTTGCCTGTTACAAAGTTATGTGCGCACTTTTGAATTCGACATTGAGTCAACAATGTTGTGCGCATATTAATTTCTTTTGTGCGCTCGTTGCATAATTTGTGCGCGTGCGCACAGCTTAGAGGGAACTATAGTTCGGCGGATATTCAACCCAGGAAAGTTGTTTTATCTACTTTTGAATACAGAATTACAGCCCTAACCATATAAGTAACCTGAGTTGTAAATTTTATATTCTTTTAAATGTATTGATGTATGTTGTTGTATTCAATTAATGACCATTTGTTATGATTTATATTGAATTGTTTTTCTTCTTTTTCCAGGTAAGTCCTTTTCATTTCATTTCAAAAGTGGATACCGGGTCAGGTAAAAGAGATATCTTTTTTTTATGAAATATATTTATTGAATATATTAGGATATAAAAATTGATTTCTTCTAGTATATAGAAATGGAGATAATTGTGTTTGTAGTTTTTCCCAGCTGTTTTAGAATTTAATATAATAATTAGTAGAACATAATTGAAAGCCTGATAATCAGCATTTTGAGAAATCTACAGAAATTCAATTCATTAATTGTATTTAATAATACTCTCTCTTTTCAATTAATTAATTAATGATTGATTTTATTTAATGAATGTTCCTCCTTAAAAAATAGCTGAAATATTTTTGTTTGAAAATATCCCGACTCCATTATGAAATATGTAAAATGTTGTTTGAATATGAATGAATTTCACATGAAGAATTAAACTAAATTTAAAAATTTAGTTTAATTCTTCTACAGAAATAAAAATGTCACCACAGTCAAAATTATCCCCTCAATCAGAAAATTCAAAACCTTGAAATAAAGTATAATATTAGTATTATTATTTCTCTTAGATTAAGCATTGTCAACTATTATTAATTGCTGACTAGTATTTCTTTCATCTGAACTTTAGCTTCTTTTTATATCAATTATTCAGACCGTCAGTCTATGGACATTAGTAAATAGTATGGATCGGGAATAAAGAATAAGCTCTCGGCGAGACTCAAACTCACATTCGTTTTTCCCACCGAAAGCCTGTTTTTCCGTAACAGCTGCTCTACCTTTTAGCGACGAGAGCGTTATCACGCAGAAGATTAAATCTAATCATATAAACTTATTATTCTTTTCTCCCTATTGCCTGGCGCCATATTTTATGTTGTTATTTATTATGTATATTGATAGTATTTTTAGTAGTTATATTATCTTGAATTTTTGTTAAATGAAACATTGTCAACCATTATATATATTTTAACTAGTATTGCTTTCATCTTAATTTTAGTTGCTTTTTATCGCAACTACCCAGGTTATCAGTCTACGGCCATTAGTATAATATTGCTTTGTTTTATTTGCTAAATTATATTGCAGATTTATAATATGTATATTTAACAATATTCACGCTGAAAGTGTTTTGATAATGATTTTCAGAACTCTAATCGAATTTTCAAAAGTATTGTTCAAATGTTTAAAGAATGTATTGTTTTATTGTTTTTCTTTGATCACAACCCACATGCTGTTCACAGTGTTTTTTCTTAAAGAGTCGAGAAATAAAGGCATTCATCAGTAATTACCATCCGCTGTTATCTTAATAGACATTTTATTTAACGATAAGGTATGAATTTAGCAAGTATTGAGGCCCTGATACGCAATAACCAGCTCATTTTGCCCTCGGACATTCGCAAATTGTCAGTATGATTGTGAAGATGTCGCTTAACAAGTTCAATCTGTTTTGAATAATTATCCGGTGGGGACAGATATTTGTAATTCTATGTCCATGGGAAAGGGGAACGCTAGCTTCAGCTGTCATCACCAGCCGCTTGTAAAACCTCTGTGTGAATACCTAATAAACTGTGTATAATTTATCCGCATATCGCAACCGTGTTTTTTGTTTATACTGAAAAATATTTGAGAGGGAAGCAAAAAATCCCGAAATGAAACGATTGGACGTGGCAAGCAAAAAATGTATCTGATCCGCCAACTGTATCCTGAGTAAACAGCTAAAAGAGGGAGCTAGTTTACCTGTTTCCAAATAAGTGTATATAATCTCTCTAGCTCAATTTATAACAGATATATTGTAATTTCGTTACATTAAAATTGTCCATACAGACAGATTTACAAATAAAAATGTTCTTTGCGCCCAAACGTCAGTTTGGTGCCCAAATGACCGTGCCAAAATGCCATTGTCCAAATAGATGCGCCAAAACGTACCAAACCTAAACATCCCTAAACTGTCTTTAAAATCTGTAAAGTATTTTTCGTCGTATTCAACCAAGAAAAGCTCCCTATATTTGACAATATTATCTAATAATGTATCGTGGCGTAATAAAGCAAATAGTAACTAACCCTTAAATGTTTCTGTATAAAATACGAACCCCCACAAAATAGTAATAAATCAAGTAAAGCAGACATAATTAAACCGATTTATAAACGAATCGTCTTCATGAAAAACAAATTAGAAGAACAGCGATCTTCTCCTTCAATTCCATATATTATACCGGACTATAAAACCATACCTATTTACGAATGGTATTGATTAAAACGTTTAAATCTGCCACATCTTCCCTTTCCATTCTTTGTATGAGAGGTCTGTCTTGAAAATATCCAGCCATTTCGAATATGACGAGAACTGGTGGCGTGCTCTTGATGTAACGTGGCAACCAATCAGAGGGGACCGTACAGCGCATGCGTGAACATTCACGTTGTCATGGGGCAGTGATACGCCATTCAGTAAGCTTGCGTACTGTGTGACCGTTGCATCCACAATAACCGAGCCTGCACATTTTTTAACGTTCGTGCAGGTTTCTATTTGCAAAACATTGCATAACTCCTATAGTCCAGATTTGATTTCAGACCGTGGACGAGATTAATGAGAACGCGATGAAACAGCCAATGGCCATCCAGACTATTTTGGAAAGTGGAAGGGTCACTGGGATAAGTGTATGGGGTACATAGGGATCGTATTTGGGTGAGGGGGGCTAAAACGCGATAGCCCTAGGTAGGATTTATTTTCGTTAACATTTAATGGCTTTATACTTTAAAGCAGATAGAATTAGACGGATTTATTTATAAATTCGATCAAGTCATGTGGGCAACGACCTCCTCATCTTTATTTGGAATATAGCTGCCGGCTACTTTTAATAACACGAACAAAGGAGCCTCTTGAAGAATCAGATTTCGAAGAATCCTGATTCTTCCAGGGTATACCGTGCCTCTTTGTTCAGTCCAAGAACCATAATGCTCCACGATCGTTGACTGAAATGGTACAATAAGCAAGCGTTTGCGAAGCTAATTACCACCACGGATTAGGGCAAATTTCAACGATGGCTTCACAAAGCGGATATTCAGCACCGGTAGTTACTGCACCGAGTAGCTTATTATACGGAAGCCCCATCGTGCTATTAAATTCAGTTTCGGCTGTATTTTACTTTACGAAAGTATTTTGCCACTTCTTTATTTTTTATATCATTCATATCGTATTCTGAATTTGAAGATAGTTGAAATGGTTCTTCGGACGGTTGAACTCCTTCTTGTTATTTGTGTTGTAAACAATAACAAGAAGCAGTTCAACCGTCCGAAGAACCATTTCAATATTAATGACCATTCTCAAAACTATAGAAAATATCTTGAAGATAGTTATTATTAAGCTAAGGCTTTCTTGTGGTGTTACATGCTGGCTTCCGTAGGGTATGTTCAATCCAGCCGAATGTTAATTGTCCTGGTTGATAGAAAGCAATAGTCTTTGTGGATATCAGTTATTTCCGTCTTTCAACACGATCGGTCATAAATCTTCGCGAATAATACCCGTCTCTGCCCAGTCTTGTTGAGCCCTTGTCAACATTTCTGCAGCGAGAGGGATCTTTTTCAAGGGTTGGATATACTATCCCCACGCCCAACCCTCCTACTTATCAATTTAGGCTTGGGACATGCATCAGTGGAGTTTACAAATTATCTGATTTGTAGATATATTCATACTTATATGAACATAGTCGTGTATTTGTAAGACACTAGCGGAATGACACTATTTAAATAATTTCAAATAAAAAATGAAGATATTTTCATTATAAGAGTCCTTCATTATAGGTTCTGGTTGAAATACTAGCCAGTAGATCAAATAAATAATTATATTGTAGTAGGATTGCCATATGTCTGTATTTTATGTCCTCCATTTCATTCTTATCTTCTATTTTCATCATCATCATCAGCCATTATGAGATCACTGCTGGACAAAGGTCTTTCCCATATTCCTCCATGACGACCTCGATCGTGATAAACTCTGCCACGTCTTACCGCCAAATCTTTCTATCTCATCCCTTCATCTTGTATCTGGTCTTTTCCTAATGCGTTTACTATCCCATGGGCACCAATCGATTAGTCTTTAAATCCATCTATTGTCACCTCTTCTTGCTAGATGACTAGCCCATCACCATTTTTGTTGCGTAATTATTTGTATAACATTTTTCACTCTAGTCTTACCTCTGATTCATGTTGATATTTTTCTATCTCTTAGAGTTGTCCACAGCATTGCTCTTTCCATGGCTCTCTGTGCGATTCTAAGTTGGTTCTCCGGTCGTTTGGTTAATTTCCATGTTTCCATGTTTCGCATCCGTAAGTCATAGCTGATATTATGCATCCATTGTATACTTTACGCTTTAAGCACATTGGCAAGGTGATCTTCAATATGTCTCTATTCATGCCGAATACTTTCCAATCAATCGTTATACGCCGTAAACCATATTAAATATATATATATTTTAAGAACGAACATAAACGCTAATTCATTTCTGTTGGCGGTTGTGTTAAAGAAAAAGAGCGAATGAAAATGATGAAATAGATATTAAAGTATTTCTATTGAACTTCAACTTCCAGTATCAACTGTTATATCAATCATTAAAAACAATGAAAACAAATAATTAATAAAAACTGTAATTGATAACCTGCTTCCAATCACAATTGCTATATCTTTATGTTTCAAATGTATCATAATCAAGGATTGTTTTAGTGATTGATGTGTACAAGTTGATCTTGGGAGATTAGGTTAATTAGATATTTGATTGTCTTGTAAATATTTCCTATGATAATTAATTGCTTTATATAATCTGATATTCTTGTTGATTATGATTAGTAACCATTCTTTAAAACATTATCTGAAATAAAAACATTTTGGTTTGTTGTCTATAATATTTATTCTGTTCTGTAATTTTCGTTTATACTTATACATAATAAATACATACACCAAAGATATTTTTATATTATACATAACAAAGTTAAAGAAAAAATAATAGAAAAATTAACAGCATATTTCATATGGTCGGCGGGATCGATGAATTGTTACGATGTGATCGAAGGCCATGGTTTTCTGACTCTCCCGTCGCATTTGCATGAACAAGGGGAGTCTTTTTGTATGTCATTAAACATATTTCATTTATTGGATTCGAAAAGACTGTAAACAAGTTATTTACCGATTTTGGAAAATAAAGATAATCAGAATTTCAAATGCTGATTTTCAAGGGTGGCCAGTCAAATTCCCTTGGAAGATTAGCGTCACCATTTGTCTACCCCCCAGTACACCACGTTATCTAGGGTCTTACTAAGCGTTTCTTAGTAAATATCGAGAGTCCAGTTGAAAGCCAGGATTTCGAATGCTGATTTTCAAGGCAGGTAGACCTTCCTAACCTTGAGTATTGACATAACACAGTCTTCTAAAACTCCGTCATTGACATTGAGCCTTACTTTGCTAACCGTACAGTAAATATCAAGAGCCAGAATTTTGGAGAAAAATAATCTTTTTCCATATGATTCCTGCCCCACCTTTTTATTAATTTGATGATTTATTTCATTTCTATAATCATGTTTTCATTGATTTTTATACATTCTACAGATAAGTCCTTCCAGATATTAATTATGTTTACCTTGTTTAGAAATATATTCCGGAACTGCCCGAAGGGAACTCTTACTTTGGGATTTAAAAAAAAAAAGAAAATTCAGTAAAATATTTTTCTTAGCGGCAAATTTTTAGTTTTATTCAATTTATTATCATTTAGGCATTTGATCTTGAAAAAAACATTTTGTTCACTCTATATTTGAAAAAAAAAGATTTTCCATCATTTTTTAGATGTATATTTGTTATTCTTTCTATATTGAAATTCATTAAAAAAATATTATTAAAAGGATGAATAATTAAATATAGAAACATGATGAAAAAATATGTACCGCGTGTATTTTACATATCATTTATTCTGTTTTTCTTTATATAAATTGACCGCTATTTCAAATTATGGGAGCTGCAGACGACAACATTCCTTTTTTGTGCATGGCGCAGCCGTGGTGCATTTTAATCTTGTTTATTTTTTCAACGTAAATATATGTGTACTGCATTTTTCTTTTTCATTTTGTTCATACCTAAATATAGATATATATTTAATTATTTAGATTAACTTACATATATAATTAATTAGCTCGCTTCGGAGACAACGACTAGGTTTTGTATTAATAATTACACGGAGAGATCCAAACATTCCTCTTACATTGTGTACGGTAAGATGTGCAATACTCTTTCGTATTTGTCCATGAGAGAGTAGTTTTGATTCCGGGGAGAAAAGCAATATTTGTCATCAACTTCCGAAGTTATAAAATACCATGGAAAATGCATTCTTACATTATTGTAATTGAAGGTTCTAAAATTAATCTTTCGAATATTAGCTTTGCCTTGGAGATCTGTGCAGTGTGGTTCACGCAGAGGACATTTATCAAGCAATATCCTTGTGGGATATCCAGAGGCAAGCGCATCGATTATCAATAAAAACAGATCAATAAACCGAATATGGCAATTGGAATAAGATGAGCAAGATGTGAGAAAATAGAAGCTGCTATGTGATTTGCCTCCATCTAAGTCTCCTCCCAACACCGGTAGTGATCAACCCTGACACTCTCGCTTAAAAGGGATGCAATTTTCCTTGGCACTGGGTATCACTCTTCTGAAATGCATATCTATCTATTTATCTATCTATCTATCTAATATATTTTCGGCATTAAAAAAAAACTATTACAGTTACAGGAAGCCTAGATGGGCTCAATAGTCTGAACCACTCTTGGAATGAAAATAACTCTTCTCCTTACGGGTTTTACACCCGGATAAGGCTGTAGAATTGATAGGCCAAAGCGTTAATGTAAACAAAAACGGCACAAAGAAGTTTAATTGTCCGTATTCGAATGAAAATTATTCATTTCCTTATGGATGTTATACCTGAAGAAGGCTGTTGATCGGCCGAGGCGTTGTGGCAACAACAATACAACGCAAAGAATGAGTTTAATAGTTCAGACATGAAAATACCGTAAATCCTTGAATATAAGACGAAGCTTTGTTACTAAAAGAATGGCCCATCCTAGTCGACCTATACTCAGATCAGTCAAAAATGGCCAATACTTTT
The DNA here is from genome assembly GCA_006491835.1 of Architeuthis dux. Lineage (NCBI taxonomy): Eukaryota > Metazoa > Mollusca > Cephalopoda > Oegopsida > Architeuthidae > Architeuthis > Architeuthis dux. The sequence goes on along the minus strand of VCCN01002162.1, from coordinate 6,909,689 downwards.
GCCTATATGAATACAGCGTCGATAGACACAATGCATACTAGCGAGCGATAATGTCAGAAAATTACTCAATTTATTATCATGGTGTTGTATGAAATGCTATATAGGTAGTATACGGTGCGTATTGTGTAGTATCCTTTTAAAAATAGTCCGACCATATCGGCATGTTGAAGATGAAAGAAATTCATATTTCTGTGATAGCTGACCAATTGCCATAAACGGTGTATTCATAAGGAGGGGTATCTCTCATGACGACGTTATGGCAAAAATAACGGACTCGGCTTAAATTAGTCTGTTAATTTCCTGGAAAGTAATACTTAATTCCGAACTCGTCTTATAATCACGGTCGACTTATATTCAAAAGTATACGGTATCTGTTTTCCCGATGGATTGTACACCTGAAAACAAGCTGTAAAATAGATCAACTGGAGCGTTGTTGTAACAACAAAGAAACATGAAAAATGAGTTTAATAATCCGAACAACTATTCAAATGAAAATTACTCATTTGCTTACGGATCGTACACCTGAAGAATGCTGTAGAATAGATCCGCCGAACCATTGTGGTAACAACAAAGGCAGCACTAAGAATGACGTTAATAGCCTGACCAACCTTTGGATTGATGAAATAATTGTGCTTTCCCAGACGTTAAATGTACAAATATCTGTAAGCGTTCAACGTACAGAAATAAAACTAACAATAGATTTACTTCTACTATATACAAGGATGTATAAATAAGTTCTTAACCAGACGCAGTTATTAGCAGCATTTTGATCTGAATTTTCCACTGTATAACGTTCGATGGATAAACGTTGGGACAAGTGCATTAACAAAGAAGTAGATTATGTTGAAGAATAAATATGTTACTGATACTATTGTTCGGACTGAGATCCTCATCTTGGTTGTCATTTCCACAACGTTTCGGCCGATGTACTCTCCGGCCTTCTTCAGGTGTCAAGTTTTGTCGGTAACTTACCGGAACTATTGAACTGAACCCTTTATTTGATCAGTAATACTAACACCTCATCTCAGAAATACCGAACTCAGTTAATAAATATGTTGTGTAAAACTTTTGAAATAAATGATTTTTCATGGTCCTATTGATTTACTTAGGTACGATAGACACCGGTCCCTATAGCCATGGTCGGGAAATGGGTAGAACGGCCATGGAATCGAAATATGATTATCGCCAACAATATGGTGGCGATAACATAGAAAATAAATGTTATGACTGGAAATATGGAGACATAAAGCCTGCTTTTCGTTTTTATGGTTTCTTCAGAAGAAGACTCATGACTATGCTTAGTAATCAACTAGTTCCGTATCCTCACCACTTTATGTTATAATCCCACGGTCACGTAATTTTATCTTTCTCACTGTCAGTCTTTCTGTTGCACTAGTTATTCTTTCATTCCTTCTCTTTCTATTTCATTTGGTCTTTTTCTCTCTGTCTATTCTTCTTATTTATACCCTTTCTTGTCTTCTCTTTTCCCCTGGAACGTTTTAATATTTTGCCTGTACATTAGATTAAAATCATTTTTGAACACCAACTTCCCAGCTCAGTATAGGTTTTGAAGAACATGTCCCAAAATAGTCAATATTTAAAGAAAATTCAGTATTACAAAGTAGAACAGTTCAGTGTACAACTAGATACCATGCGTTCTAGGACAACAGTATAAGTTACAAGCTGACCCAGACTGAAACATGTCTTAGCATCAAACAGATGCAATATATTCGAAACATCCAATAAGTAGAAACTTAATTTGGCTACAATAGTTTAACATGACCACACAAGAAGTATAGCAACGCTGGAATCATTACAACTGGTGACGTGATATATCAACCAGACACAGCTATACTATTTAGGAATATAAATATTGGGGTAACGACACAATATTGACGACGGAAAAATAAGAATTCAGAAGGGAAATCTTTTATGTGTACTGGAATCTTTGTAATAAGAGGATTTTGTCATCGATCTATGTTTATGGGTGCACAATCTGTAAGGAAAGAGAGATGTCTCTTTTTTATAGATAAATATGGTGAACAAAAAAGAAATAGTGGCTAATATACCAACCGGTTCAGTTCATTCCCAGCACCGCGAGCAACACGGACGATACCATTCTCAGCAAAATATCAATGGGGATTCCTTATGCATACACAGATGTGCTGTCAAATTCCCTTCTGACTATACCACGTTGTTATTTAGACTCAATTAACGTACACATCTTTCCAACAGGATATTGTATGCCACTTACTTCAATTTTCTCACTCTCCAAGGATTTGTCTTCCCTATTATTTGGTCTTTATCCAAGAGAATCCGTTTCCCCCCTAGATATGATCTGCCATAACACACTTTTCTACCTCCCCTTTTTCATGTTCCATGAGTTTCTTGTATTAGGTGTCGGCCTCTCACTTACAATCTCTTGCACATTTGCACATGGGGTGTTATGAATGCATTATTTTTTCAAACATTTCTCTAATAACCTCTTCAGCGCCGAAGGACGTTAATCATCGTTTTCGATGCTTTACTTGTTAAGTGTCAAACGACTTGTCTTCATTTTGCCCTCCTCACATACTGCTGTGACTAATACCTTCTTTCCAGAGATTTAGTCTATTGGAAACACAATTGTTCTATTCTTGGCCTACACACATCACCAATAAAATAAAACAAAACCGTGTTTGATCTGAAGGTGTTAAGGGACCAACTCTAGAAAGGAAATTGCGAAAAGGGTTTCTGTTATTGAAAAGCGTCACAGTATTGCGATGTCTATACATCCTTTGGAATCGATTAACTGCTCCTCCTATACAGGGTGTTCCTAAAGTTTGGA
>VCCN01002162.1:6731463-6753203 GCA_006491835.1 Architeuthis dux | reverse complement strand
TCTCACTAATAAATGTCATTATAATTATCATATATATATGCCAGTGTGTGTGGATATTTATAAACACAAACGTGATTGAGTATGTATATACTTTTGTATCTATACGTTTGTGAGTATTGCTATATGCATAAATATATTATATATATTTAATGCTTGCATGCATTAGGCCATGAACACAAAATGTATCTGCAACTTCTTTCGTCTTTGCACGGAAATGTTCGTGTGTCACTGAGGCATCCATCGACAGTTATTTGTAACCTCGTCTTCTCTGGTTGCCCATGCGCATACGTGCTATTTGCCGTAGATATGCATCGACACGCACGAGTACAACATACCATAATTAGATTGTATGAAAAGTATTGCCAGTGTGAAAGGAAAAGGCTGGAAATGTGGATGGAAAATGTCGGTAAAATTAATAGTCTTCTGTCCCTGTTGATTCCAGCCAAAAGGATGTTGCGTGTTTTATTAAACAGGAAGAACAAGGTTGTCAAGAAGGGGAAATGGCCAAAAGTCTGAAAGATAGAAGCATAAGTAGCTGCAGTAGCTGTGTTAAGAACGAGAGATACAAGAAGCAAAAGATATAAGAAAGACAAATATGATCAAACTATTATTACTACTACTGTTACTATTGTAGTAGTAGTAGGAGGAGGAGTAGTAGTGGCAATAATTTCTATTGGACTTCACCATACACACCGACCGCACTATACAAGCTAACATACCAGATATAGTGATAAAAGACTTCAAAGACCATACATGCTACCTTATAGACATGGCCATCCCGCCTGATAAAAATAATAATAATCAGCAAAGGAATTTGAAAAACTATCAAAATATAAAGATCTGGAAATCGAAACGGCAAGAATGTGGCACTTAGACACAACCACTATCCCAGTAGTAGTGGGAGCATGGGAATGATTAGGGAAAAGACTGATACACAGAAAATCCATCTTTGGCTGATATACAAAAGATTGTGCTAATAGGCACTGCTCACATACTCAGAAAAACTCTCTCAATTCAATAGTGAAACTCTCTCTGTCTTTTCTCTCATGAACTCTGTGTTTGTTAAGATTGTCTCCCCCTCCCCCCACCCGTTCTCCTTTATAGTGTTTCAATTATATTCGCGTGTCTGTGCCCAGTGGGTGGAGGCAATCGAATGATATACGTAAAAAGGGGGGAGGAAAGAAAAAGAAAGGAAAAGGAGGGTGATGGGAGAAAAGGGGAAGAAAAAAAAAAAGAAAACAAAAATGTTCAATAACTTCCGAAGAAAACCTTCATTTGCCTTAGGTCTCAGGTGAAAGACTTGGTATATGATTGTATGAAAACGCAAATCAAGGAAATAATAATAATAATAATAATAATAATAATAATAATAATAATAATAATAATAATAATAATAATAATAATAACAGACTATGCTGATGATAAGCGAAAGAGTACAAAAAGGAATAGCTGGGTGGGAAGGGTGATCCACTGGAAACTCTGCAAACGACCATGATGCGTAATGAATATTAAGATTTTTCTCCATTCGTATTGTTAATATAATAGGGATAAAGTTTGAATCAAGATTATAGAAAATATGTTGAAGTTTATGAGGAGGAAAAAAAGAAAGAGAATAAAAAAAGAAGACTTAAAAGAAGAAAATGATAATAAGAAGACAACAAACAAGAAATATAACAGGAAGAAAAATAGTAGAGAATGAAGAAGAGCTTAAAAAATAGAGCTACTGGATTATCGAGAACGAGATACGGATTAGTGTATCGAATATAACACCAGATACGTTGCCTCCATCAAGATAAAAGATCACCTAAGAGATTAGTACGAGGCCACCTATCTGTACGGTCTGGTTTACAAATTCAGAATTTTTTTCTCCAATTTTTTCAAATATGGATATCACCCCCAAATTCAAAACAATTAAAAAAACCCATCTTAATCGGCAACACTGGGATCTAAAATTCGATAACTAAAAGAAACCCAGTAAAATGGCAACACTGGACTCGCAAATTCGAAAAATAAAACAAATATATCTAAATTGGCAACCCTAGACGTGTGAAACAAAATTACAAATCAAATACAATGGAGATCACCCATTGACAGGAGTAACATGGTGGTTAAGTCAGTATTGAAAACGAATGATGAACTCAACAATTCAACGTACTTAATTATAACAGCTCAGAGTACGATTAGAGACCACGGTTTCTAGACTGAAAGACTCACTTACACCCTGACCTGGGCTAAAACAAGTCTTAATATTAAACAGATACAACATATTTGGAACATGCGATAAATACAAACCTAATAACGGTTCAAATTAACCACCCAAGAAGTATTGGAAAATACCAGAAACAAAGCAGCTGGCGACGTGATATAACAACAAACAAAAGATATAATACTTGGGGGACATAGCTGTTATCAACGATATAACAAGTGGCAAGGACACAACAATTCTTTGCAGAGATAAAAATACCGGGTTATTGTAATTAAAGATGGCTCTGATTACAAACCAAGTGATAAGCTGAATAAATAACAAAGAAATGTGCACATGCGCTGTTTAAGTTTGTGAAGCCAAAGCTGATAGCACGGTATCAATTAAATGAGGCAGTTGAAGAGACAGTAATGTTTGATTATAAAATGGAAATAAATTCCGATGCGTAAACACAATCAGGTTTGGCAAAAGATAATGTAGCTAGAAGCACAAAGAATTTAATTATTTTAAAGCCCGTCTTTTATGGTTTCGCCTGTTTGTCTAACACAGCGGTCTCCACACTTTTTAGTACGAGGGCCACATCGTGTTTCTTACACGTTGGCCAAAGAAAGAAACAGTTTTATAAATGACTGAATAACATTTGAATGGATGAAAATGTTTTATTCGTATTTTGTGGCAATCATCATGATATGATTCAAAACAAAAGAGAAATGTGATAATTACAAAGAAAAAGTGTCGTGAATACACTGAGAAATTATTTATAATGAATAAAAATGTTAAACATTAGCAAATTCTCTGTATAATCAGTTGCTTAACTGCACGTTTCACTTGTCTAACTGCGAGGTTAGGAAATAATGGAGGGAGATAATCAGTTTTATTATTTATGAATACTAGGACAGTGCCCATCCCAAAGGTGCATATTTAGAAGGGGCCGGGACTTTATCGTGTGTTGAGCAGCCTTGTCATATAAAATAATTTTCTGTCCGTCGTACGAAACTACGGCTTCGATGTATTTCGGTTACTTCTATTCAGTATGGCCAATTTAGAAATAAAATATCTAAATTTTGATCACAATTTAGATATTTTATATCTGAATTTAGATATATAATTTAGATAAAAGATTTATAATCTGTAATTTTTAATTTATTTGTTATTAGATTTCTCGAGAACCGCTGATCTAAAAGTGTTCACACTCGACACTGCACTGCCTTGTGTACTGACTAATATATCTGGCAAATGGCGCTGTCGAGTAATCGCAGTGCATACACACACAGATTCCTTCAATTGTAGTTAGATTTCAAGTCGCTGCAGGGGGCCGATACATTTTTGGGGCTGGGCGGATGTGGCCGCAGTCCTTATTTTTGAGACATTTGGTCTAACAGATCTTTGCTAGTGAGATTGATCCTCACTAGGGACTTTTATATTGTGACTATTTTGCTCGACTACGCTAGGCGTCAACCGTAATTGCGATGGTAAGCAAGGTAGCCTAAAAACACTTACAGACAGAATTTGAATCTTATTGGTTGCTCCACGGTTGTGGCCATGTACCAGATTCACTACAAAAGTAAGGCTCCCATGTGCGTGCTAACATAAATAAATAAAACATATGCGAGTTTCTGCATCTGAGTGCGTGTGTTCGCGTGACATACTCTATTCATTACAAATAAGGGTACATATGAGTATGGGAATGTGTATATATGTGTGTATACATGTGTGTGTATATATATATATATGTATGTTCATGTGTGTGTTTGAATGTGTGTATATATGGGTGGTGTGTGTGCATCTGTATGTAAATGCATATATATATATATGTTTGTGTGTTTTGTATATCTGCGTTTTATTGTGCGTTTGCGTGTATGTTCATGGGAATGTATCTATATAATTGTGTGCGTGTCTCTGTGTGTATGTCTGCAAATTTGCACGGAATCTTTCTTTCTCGTAGGCACTGTGTGAATAAGTGCACGAGTCCTTTATGAAACACCTCATCGACATCTTCTAAAAGGTCAGTTGTTATGACATACTCGCCTGTGGCTTTTCCGTGTTTCATATTTCGTAGTGCAAATAATACTTCCTCTTCTGTTATGTCGGGAAATCAATATTGTGTCTATCGGAGTTTCAATTTGCGGCACTTTTATTTTCGAAGCGTACATGTTTTCGTAATAGTCTTCAGTTATTCTCACCATCTAGTCCCTACATTTGGTAATTTCGGCATGTCTGTAATATGTGTGTACTCTCTGTAGATCGAAAGGTATTTTTGAAAAGTGATAGTGTGAAAGGTTGGTTACCTGTAAAAAAAGAAATAATCGTAATATGTAGCCTAAAAACATTTGGATTGAAATATAATTTTCGGATTGTTATATTCTGGTTTAGGTAGTAGAACCGTCAAATGAAAGACGTCGACGAACTTGTGTTGAATGAAGTATTTTATTTACATTAAGTACATGCGAGGAGAATTCCTTCTAGGCTAACTGACACCCAGCCCAAGCGAGCTACTGCTTATAACCCACCGGGCTGGACGGTTTCATTCTACAGATTAGGTTAATACACAACACGGATTTTAATACAATTGTCGGTAGTTATTTAATAAGACTTTTCGTAATATTTTATAGCCGAATTCTATTGGCTTTTTCTACTAATCTACCTATCAGTGTTTCACAGTACAGTAATCTTTTGCTACAGGACTTGAACTGTGTGACAAAGACGCACAGTAAGCCTGGGCTAGGCTTATATCTATGTAAGTTGTATAGGTATCAGTAATACAGTACAGTATATACTTCATTTTTCTTTTTTACCACAATCTTCACTGTTTCGGAAAATAGGCTACTCCGGTCTGTCTGATACCAAACTTCATGTGGAACCCACTTATCGAGCCTTTTCACTTTATCAACTTGCTTTAGATGGTCCTATATTATCACAATGCCAACAACCAAGGTCTGTGGCATTTCACGGCTTTTGATTTTTGACCAACATCTTCAATTGTTCATATTCAATTGTAGATGGACGTCCTCTGCCAACTTGATCTTCAAGACTCAAATCCCGACTACAAAACTTTTAAAACACACACCGCACTATACGATCGGGGGTGGTTCCTGTAATGTTTATGTATGTATATGCTTTAAGTCAATAAACACGCCGAATCAGAAGCTACCAAGCAGCCCCCATCAACGACCCCCATTTCGACAGACTCGTTAAAGCGGTGGAAAGCTATTTCTATGCCACCCCATTACCATCCCCAAAATACACACAATGGCTGATGCCGGTATCTGAGGAGGACGCCAGAAGATACGTATAGATACAACAAAAGATCGATGAAGTGGAAAAAAAGTTGCGTCTATCCGAGAAGCGCGACGAACAAAACGAGATCGCACACACGGAAAAAAAATCGAAAGCATCCTAGACACACCATCTCAGAGGAACAAAAGGAAGAAGAAAAAAGCAATAACAGAAGCCACACAAAAAAACAGGTAGTCGAAACGAAGACACACAAAATGAAATGCAAAGCCAGTCAGAACCTGAGCGAAAACATCAACAAATACACAAAATAAATTGAAAAGCCGATCTGAAAAAAAACCATCCCAGCTAGACACGGGAAAAATCAAAAACATCGTGGACACACCAGCTCAGAGAACCAAAAGCAAGACAGATAAAATAATAACAGCACCCACACAAAATAAACATAAAATGAAAATAATAAGCCGGTCTGACATAGGCACGAAAAACAAAAGCAAAAGACGTGAACACGCCAACTAACACGAAAAAAAAAATCAAAACATCAACGAACACAAAATGACAGGTACACCATAAAAGCTACCAAAATATTAACAAATACACAAAAGGAATCATTTGGCCCGGAAAATCAACATGGCGACGCTTCGAAGTTGGAGGCTAGAATTGACTTTTCCCACCGTAACAACATCAACAACGACAATCCTCACCTAATTTAGTGGGGTTAACTCTTCACTGTTTGTCTCGTCATGTTAAACCAAACCGATATATAAAATTAGCATTTCGCTACCGTGATTTGAAATCACGACCAAGGCGGCTCTATTGAGACAAAATGACATGTCTTACATATCTACGAACATTTATATTATAAGTATGCAAGGAAGTAGGAGTAGAGTGGAGTTTGACCATCTAGGGCCTTTCTTCTTGACATCCCCGTTCTTCCTGTTTAATAGAACACGCAACATCATTTTGGCAGGAATCAATGGGACAGAAAACTATTAATTTCCCCGACATTTTGCCCAGATTTTATCTTTCACACGGCTTCTGCTTTTCATACAATCTAATTATGTTGCGTTGTGTCCTTGATGGTTGAGTTTGGGTAGGCCTTGGGGTAGAGGTTACCAGTACTAAACTAATAAATAAACACCCTTGTTTGATACACCAGTCAGTATTTTAAGTGCAAATAATGTGAAATATGCAATAAATAATTTTGTTTCAAAAGAATTTTAAAAGGAATACATGCTACCGGTTTATGTGAACGGAAACCTTTGTGTGTGATAAAGTAAAGTAGCCGAATATGATATTCCGGTTAGAATATAATTCTAAAGAGTGAATTAATAGTGATGTTGTGCATAATAAAATGTTCTTTAAAATACGTGGAATGGCACTAACTGCTTTTGACGAAATAAATATGTGGATAGATATTAAAATAAAAATGAATGGTATCGTTGCCGCATGCCGACAAACCCCTTTTGTTGGAAGGCGTTGTGGCACCATACTGTTTATGCGTTGTATTCGGGTTGATAACTGCTGCATAGTCATGCATCCGCCTACATACTTTCCAAATACCTTCGTCGATGTTGAATCAGCCAAGATCCCACAAGTGACAGCTTAAACTTTAAAAGTTTATCATATCGAAAAGGACGCACATGTCGTCAAATAGCGAAGCAAAATATAAAATAGGGACTAAAGAATTCCCCATTTTTATTCTAGGCTCTTCCCCGAAATATCTGCACTGCTCTATAGAGTCCCTACCAAAATCTGAAAAACGAAGCGGGCTACTATCCATTGCTACTACTCTTCTCTCTTTCTTTGACCTTATTTCTCTTGGTATTTCTCTTTCTCCCGGTCTAGGAATTACTGCTGCTATGCTAGCAAGCTGTCCGTCTCTACCCCCCTACACCGCTACTACAGCACGTCCGTCCAGATCCGGCCGCTTTGCTGGCTAACTAACAAACTATTCTTCTTTCTTCTCAAGATAGTTTTCGCGCCAAAATCAAAAGTTCTTTGTTTGACCAATTCAACCAATTAGAGAGAAGGAACCTGCGTGTTCTTCGGCGGGAAATACGGTATATTTTCACGTTTGAAAACGCAGACAACCGCCAAAATTCATTCGTTCCCTTTTGTTAATGTGTGACATCTCTAATATAAGATCTGTACACCATTATGCTTTACTGCCATCATAATTAAATCTGACTACTACTTTCCTTCATCTTTAATTGTAGTTGTTAGTTTTTTTTTAAATATCTGACGTCCGGGACTTTGTCTACGGCAATGGGTTAACAGCAGAAATCGGAAATGAAGAATAAACTCTCGGCGAGATCGAACTCACGTCCATTTTGCCCTGGGAAGCCTTGTAAAAGTCCAGCTGCTCTTAACCACCTGCGCTACGAAAACTGGTAGTACCAGTAAAGCAATCGTCTTTTTCTTTTTTTATTCGATGAAGCATTGTACACAATTATTATTATCAATTTTGAAAAATATTTTCCCGTCATCTTAACTTTTAGAACTTTTTTAATCACTGCCGTAGGTCGATAGTTGAGTTGTATTAAAGTGCAACTAAAAATTTTAAATGAACACAAATATTAGTCAAAATTGATAATAATGATTTACAATACTTTATCTAATAAAAATAAAAACAATAAAAGATATCCTTTACTACTCTATAAAATGCCGAAACTTGACTTCCGTAATTACAGATTTTCCAAAAGCACCCTGTTCCTTAAGCTCTACTTAATTAGTGTATTTTTAAAATATTCTTTTTACTTGGAGCAAAAATCCCACTCGAAAATTAGGTTCACTATTGGCACATTAGAGAGCATTATTTTTGTGTGTACTTCTTTATTCGAAATGCTGTCTTTTGTTCCACCTCTTAATTTCAGTCTTCCCTATCTTGTCACATTTCAGCAAACAATGTTTCTGGAATATAAATGATTAATTTCGGGCGTTTTATTGGAATGTTCTGTGCTGCAAAATAATTAGCTTTGGACAAAACAGCACTCAGCTAATGAATAATTAAAGAGAAAGTCATCTCCATTTGCTAGTTAGACAAGAAAAAGGGAACAGATTTATTTGTTATCTTCTTAGCTTTGTCATTCGAGAAGTTACTCTTCTGTTGTACTTTTAGTTCGTTAGCATTTTTCACCGTTTTTATTTCAATTTTATCGCAATAAGGGGCTTATTTGTTGTTGTTTTGTGCAATATTATTTTGTCGATCAATATTACTCTTATCGTTAATTTATATTAGCTTACATATATTGTGATACAACACATTAATACAAATTCGTTGGAAATGATTGTACTATAAAAAATTCATTGAACATGTTTTGAGTCCTAGCTGTTTTTTACAATCCGTTAAATCACGGATAGGAGTTATTAAACAAATAGGTTAAAACCTTCATTCACCCCAATCATTGCAAATATAGTGACACAACAAATGCTAAAATAGATCAAATTCATTAGAGATTATTTTAATGCAAGCTGTTTATGTAATCCATTATATTACGGGTAGGATTTAATGAACAAATATATCAAAACAATCATTCACTCTAATCATTAAATATATTAAAAGGTTAGCTAATTTAATTTAATTTTGCATCTCTTCTTCATTCAGCCCAGAGAACAATTCCTAGTCGATACTTTTATCCGATTGGAAGTACTCAATAAATTATATAAACCGGTGATATCACGAGTAGGATTTATGAAAGAAACAGATCAAGGCTTTCATTCACTCTAATCATTATATATATAGTGACACAGTAATTATGGGGAAAAGGGGAATAAAATGAAACACAGTTACATGTTAAGCCAAGAGTATTTGAACCCGGAGCACGTAGCATGTCGGCTTTTATATCGCTGCCCAGTTACTTTACCGTTACTCCAATTTTGCCCGCTTAGTTTTAGCCATTCTGTACACTAAACTAACTATTACTGGCAGGATATAAAAAAATTCATTATTAATCACCGAATTTCGGCAATCAATTTGTACGCTGAGCCTTGCTTCTCGTAAATTACCACGACCCAATATTATCTAGAATTTTATTATTATTAGATGCATCTTTGTCAACCATTATTTCTTTTTATATATCGCTACTGTCTATCTGGTCCAACATTTACGTTTTTCTGTGTCGTGCAAGGAGAGAAAAACAATTGTTTAAACGATGGACGCTGTTTGTGTCGGTAAGTTCATGTGGAATCCATTTTCCCGAGTGGTGGTAAAATACGAGGCTCGACACAGAAAAATGTCTTCTCTTCACCAGAACGACATTGGCGATGGAAAAAAAAATGGTATACAATGATTCATATTCATATTCATATTCATGTTCATATTATTATTATGAAGATGAAATACCAGATAATATTAGTACAGTAGCCACCATCGTCTATCTACAGGGGACAACCGGGCAAAATCGCAGAGATAGGTGTTGTCTCTCTAGCTTAAATAACATATGTTTGAAGATTCTGTATATACATCATTGAAATGTACATCAATTTCAATGTAGCTGTAAATTTTGCACCTCCAACCCTGGCAAAAGCTCAGAAATAGGTGTTACCACTCTAGCTTCAATAATATGTGGACTGTGAATGATATCGTCTGTGAATGATATCTGTGAATGCTAACGTCTGTGTGGCTACGTCGCTGAACGAAGTTTCCCTTATATTATTACTGAAAGCGTGACATTCGAACGCAGGTAGGAACAAGCAGAACTAGTATTCCAAGGGAAATTATAAATCACCGCCACCTATATATACTTCTTTTTACCTTGTAAATTAAACAGTATTGGTGGACAGTGATCACTAAATAGTGTACATTTTCAAAAAACAAGTCAGAATACTGCTGGACACAAACTAAGGGATCAATTTGGCATAGACTTACATTGTAAATTGAACCTCCCACTAAAGATCTATGGGGGGTGTTGTGCAACATTTCAAGTTTCTACTATGAACGGTTAGGGCTGGTCGAAGTCCGGATACATGGATAGATAGATGCATGTACATGTCTGAACACATGAATAAGCTAAACCCAGCAACAGTATTTAAACCAGTGTTGTGGGTAGCGGTGATTATAGATCCCTTCTTCACCGTGCTTCAGTTTGCCGGATAGAGTCTAGAGTGAAATAATGTATTTGAGTTCTGTCCTTAACAGATTATTATATTAACAATCTACTGTACATATTGTTTCATTGCTGAATAGCGCTAAATATATTAGAAAACGTCAAACAAAATTGTCATCATAGGTTTCGTCAGTTCTTAAGTGGGTTTGGCTAGCTATGTATGTGTCGCGCGTACAGGCCGCACCAATGTAGCTAGAGGGCTGAAAATTTAAACATTTACTTCTTATTATGTCTAGAAAAATATGTTTTGGAAATGTTCCCCAAATAGGTTTTTAGTGGGGAGGGGGTTCAATTTGCAATGTAATCTTATGGTAAAATGGTCCCATATGTTTTTCCTTCTGAAAATTCTGACTTCTTTAGTAATCACTGCCAAAGAAAAGGCGAGAGAAGTAACTTTTAATTGATCACCCCCCTTTCCCAATCTTTGTATTGATCACCCCAACACAGCATGCTGCCAAAGGACGATGCTCACGTGATCGTTTCTATTGAGAGACTAACCAGAGCTGTTTTTTTCTCTCTTTTCAGTTATTGTCCTCTGTGCATCCCCTGATACGGTGCGTGAAATAATGATCCGGGCACACGAGTTGAATTTTGATAATGGAGAATACGTTTTCTTCAACATTGATCTGTTTAGAAGGTAAGTCCAATATGTGTACAATATGTGTATGTCATCAAGCAAAATGATTAACTCAAACATCAGTGATTGTATTTGCAGAAAGTCCAAGAAATCTCAATACTATTGGCTATACCTTTGAGAAGAGTCATTAACATCCAAAGCTTTACAGCTGTTATTTTATATTGATTTGTATTAGATGAAGTATTACAAGTCATTATTGACAATGAGGTCACGATAAAAAGAAACATACAGATTAAGATCGAGGTAAATAGTAGTTGAAAATTAATAATATGAATCCCAAGCCTTGTTCGGACAATTGAAGTCCTTTTCTGTATTCTTGATGTTACGACAACCTTTCGGTCCATCCATTCTACATCTAACTTCTATAACTTTGAGAAGAGCCACTAGCAATCCAGTCTTTGTCAGGACAATTGAACTCATTCTTTTTGTTGTTGATGATTGTATTTCAACATCTCGGCCAATCCATTCTACGTCTACCTTCTACAACGTTAATTAGAGTCATTAACATTCCAAGATTTGTCCGGACAATTGAACTCTTTCTTTCTGTTTCTAATGTTGTTGCAACAACGTCCCGGTCTATCCATTCTACGTGTACCTTCTCTTTGAGAAGAGTCATCAACATTCCAATCTTTGTTCAGACGATTGGACAGTTTAACATTTTACAACATTTCATTTTAGTGTGAAAAATGGTTTCAATTCGTATATACAAGAACACATAATACTAATCATATTTACACAATGTCTAGGGCCTTAAACCTTTGCGGTTGTGTAATAAACATCATAATTCTTCTTAAAGTCATTTACATCTGTTGATAGCACTACGTTTTCCGACAATGTATTCCAAAGTCTTACCACTCTATTGCTAAAAAAGAATTTTCTGATATTCAATCTGCTGTTTCTACCGTGTAGGTGTGGCTTCTCAGTATCTTGTACCCGCTTCTAGTAAATAATACAATTTACTACTCCTAAACCACGCATAATCTTTTCTATTAAGTCTCCCCAATCCCTCCGATTTTCTCACGATGTTAACCCTAACACTTTTAGCCTATCCTCATAACTCATACTTCTTAATTCCGGTACTAACTTAGTTTCTCGTCTCTGGACTTTTTCTAAAAGACTTTCTCTCTCTCTCCAAGTATGGTGACCAGGCCTGTGCACAGTACTCTAGGTGTGGACGGACATAAGTCTTATATATTATAAGGAACGAGTCTTTTCCTATATATGAAAAGGTATGCTTAATCAGTCCTAGCACCCTGAAAACGCCTTAGGAAATAACGCCAAATATCTGACACGGATTTAGTAAATGCGTTAAACTTTATTGCGACTCAGTTTTGAAATTTTTATTTTTCATTTCTGCTATTTTTTTTACTTAAACTTTTAATCTCAGAAACTCGATTTATACACCGATACAGACATTATTATAGTCCTGGCAAGAACTATTAATATACGTTTGAAAGTTACTTACATAGAATTGCATTGAATTCTTTATGAAGACTAGTTTTTACCCTTAGGAGCAGGGGACACTCATACATTTCAGGTCAGTTTTTTTTGTTGTTCTTATTTTTACTTAAACTCGACGTATACATCGGAACAGGCGGCATTCTACTTTAGTTAGTGGTAAACCGTCTAAAAGTTACTCATATAGAGATCGCTTTGCTTTGCATTATTGAGATCTTTCTGAAGACTACACTTTCCCTGGAGCAGAAGGGGACATTCGTAAGTTCCAGGTCTGATTTAATTTGATTTATGTGTGTATGCAATTTCCTAGCGAAAGATCGGGGACTCGGTAACGGCTTACAGCAGAAGGGACAAAATTGTCATCTATATACAGACCACAAAACTAGGAAAAAGTGTACCAATGCGTGATGTTTTCCAATCAAAGTAATGCTACTTCAAGAAATCACACACAACTTTCGCTTTTCCTAAAGAAGATTACATCAGAAGATTGCAAGTAGATGGATTCATTTCCTGTGGCCAGGTGATCGGAATGCTTACATTTCCGGGTTTTTATATACATACATAAAAATCAAATTATGTCCACGTACAGTAAAAGCACGTAAATGTGTACGCTAACATGTAACGATGTATAACGTGTAAACATGTACAGTTGCAGGTTCACTCCGCTATCCGAAAGTAGAGTGTTCCTATAAAAACATTTCGTAAGCCGAAATGGCGTAAAGCGAAGAAGCAATTGCCATTAATTTATATGGGACGAACTTTTGAGCGTTCCAAAACATCAAAATGGAGCTAATGGTATGTTTGGCTGAGTCGGCGGACGATGGTGTTATGGCGGGAATAGGAGATCGTGGTGTAGAATAGAGAGAGCCTCTTTAATGGTTGGCTGCAAAACAATCGCTGAACGCTATTTTCGCGTTTCTCCATTTTACTGTAAAAGCGAAAAAGCGCTGGATACCTGGAATACAGCAAAACGACTGCTCCATCCAGCGATCGAGAGCTCCTTGCTCTATTGGGTACAGAATCAAAGGAAACTAGATTTCCAAGGGAAATTATGAATCACCGCCACGCAAATATGCTGAGCTGGGGGTGATCAATTAAAAAGCTGGGATGTGATCACAAAAAAGGTCTGAATTCTCAAAAAGAACAGCAGGCAAAAACTAGTGATCAGTTTAGCATAAACTTACGTTATATTGAACCCCCTCTAAAAACGTATTTAGCGGGGGAATTTAAAAAAAGAAACAACATTTTCCCTACCCATTGACGGTAGTGTGTGGGCAACATTTCAAGTTTCTAGTATGAACAGTTAGGGCTGGGTGAAGTCCGGATACATAGATAGATACATAGATACATATAAATGTCAGAAGATATGAATAACCAAAACCCAGCAATAAACCAGTGCTGTGGGTAGCGGTAATTTACTAGGCCTGCTTCATAGTTGAGGTCGTTGCTGATTTGTTAACGGCACTAGTGGTTGCTGTTTGAGCCCAGATGAAAGCTAGGACTCGGAATACTGATTTTTGTGACTGTGAGATTTTTGTGACTGGTAAGCCCTCATCACTTAACGTAACACAATCCTCCTACCAATATTTCGCATTGTTTCGGCCGTGCTTCGTACCCAGCTATGCTTAGTCAATATCTAAAAAATATTAGATATATACTCAAAGATTAAGTGAATTAGAACTGCTTCATGGCTATGATAATTATTGATTTCAACAGACGCCTGTGGTTTGTGGTCGATTCCAGTTAAAAGCCAGGTTTCCGAATGTTGATCTTTTTCCTACCAATATTTCGCATTGTTTCGGCGACACCCAGCTATGCTTAGTAGATATCGGAAAAAATCAGATATGTAATGGAAGATTAAGAAACTTCTGTATAGCTGTTGATTTTTACAGGCGCCAGTGACCTCTGGTTGATTCCTGTTAAACGCCAGGATTTCAAATATTGATTTTCTTGCAATTGGCAGGCTATTAGCACTTGGAGGATTGATGAAAAACAAAATTACTATTCCTGTTTTCCTCAATTTCACATTAGCCTCGTGCCAGATTTAGTTAACCTTAGTAAATGTCAATATTGAAAAAAATAAAAAGGAAAACTAATAAATATAATTAAAATGCATGCATAGGCGTGTTGACTACGAATGTTTTAATAGAGCTCGCCTAAATATCATCCCGAGCAACCCACAAGAAACCGGCAGCATACTCGGATACAACTGAACATTTTCAGTTGCAACCAGCAGACTATATCGAAATGACTTTTTAATGTGTTGTATTTGTTTCATGGTGGGAATGGTTCACATTAGCACGTGATCTGTGGCATCGGTGATGTAACTGTCGTGCAGAAAAAAAATGTACCTAATGGAAGGAAAACCTTTTTAGTCGCACTTAGGAGATCCTATCAGATTAAGTATACATTTATTAGAAATTATTTGGATAAGGTTCGCAAAAAAGCGAGGTAACTTCAGTAGATACAATTAGTTAAGCTGTTGCTACTGCTAACCTATTACGGAACAAACGATAGCAGAAAACTTGGCCATTTAAAACTGTATTTTATTAAATTTAACTACAAAGGATATAATTTAGGGTTAATGTTTAGGATTAGCGTTAGAGTTGGGGGTTGCAATTAAGAACAAAAAAGATTAAATATGTTTTTCATATTTGTAACATTAAAATGAATATACAGTTGAAATCATTATCAACAAATGATTTTTTGTCATTTCTAACAGTACTTCTCCACACAAACTCACGTAAATAAGAAGTCTCCTGTGTGTTCCAAATTGTCTGCGTAATTACGCAGTCTATATTAGTTAGTTACCTCGCTTTTTTGCGAATCTTATCCAAACAGTTACCAATGTATTTACTTGAGAGAGATGTCAAAGTAAATAAGTTACGTTTCTAGATTTTTTAAGCGTTTAAAGCATTACAACAAGCAACACATGCAAATGTCTTGATAATTGTAAATAGTTATTCTGAGGAACGTTTTACAAGGTTCCTATCTGTGACCAAAGAGCCATGTAAATTGCATATTAGAGTTAATTCAATTTTCATAAACAAATATATTTTCATATTTTTAGCAAGAAGAATGTGGAAACTATTCTAATATAAAAATTATGTTCAAAGACAAAGAAACAGGGTTTTGAAAGTATTTTACAGTAGATATAGAATTACCATCAATGGAAATAAAATTTAAACGCTTGTTACAACCACATTTTAAAAATCTATAGAAAGTTAACTATCATGAAAATTTAACAAGACTTTCTGTATTTGTTGCATAAATAAATTCATTTATTAAAAGATTCGGGACAAGTTTACATCAGGCACCCTAAAAATTGTTGAATCGAAAAGGGACACATTTTGCCTCGAACAAGATAAACAAATAAGGAAGTTACTTACATTCGATACAAAATAGGATGTTGTTTTTTGTAAACTAACAAATATTCGAAGTTACTAAGATACTTTCTTCCGGAAAAATGAAAAGTATTTTGTGTACTTTCCATCAAACTATTCTTCGTAAAACTAGGTTTTGGCTTTTATAGCGATTATTAGAAAACAAATATCTGACACATCTAATATCGAAACAGATTAGCACTAATATGTTTCATTAATTTTATTCAGATTATTATGAGGAGTATTGTCCGTTTTAAACATTGAAACATTTTCGTAATGAAACTCTAAAAATACTTCAGTTTTCTTTCTTTTTTGGTCATAATTTTTCTGAACTGGATGAAGAAAGGTTTTTAAACTTGTCATAAAAGGTCCATGCAAAGCTGCGATTTCCCCTAAAAACACATCGTATTTGTTTATCTTGGTAAGACGTTTCAGTGACGTCCGCCGGTGTCGAGGCACAATGTGTCCGTTACAATTCTGTCAATTTGGGTGTGCTTGATCCATACTTCATCCAAAAATTAATTTATTATTATTTTTTTAAAAGTGGCGGAAATACTTTTCTCTAATTTAAATACACCCAGGTATGAAATCACAACAAAATGCCGCTTGATCATGAATAAATGTTACGTGTTTACAAGATAAATTCCCTGGAGAAATTAAAATCAGTTCGTTTGTTTATTTTCAATTTTCGTTTGAGATGCGGAATAAATTGCTACGTAATGAATGAATAATAATTAAAAGTCAATGTTAAAATGCTAAAAATATTTTCTTTGATAAACATTTCAATCATATAATTTAAAAAAACTAAAACACTGAAAATACATTTAAAATTTTTCTAAAATGAAACATTGCGCGCGAAGTCGACGTGACAAAGTAAAAAAACATTACATTAAAATAAACAAGAAAATAGAATTAATTATTTTTATCATTTTCTTTGGAAAGATATTGATTTTTCGATTCATGTGAGTCCATTTCTAAATTCGATAATTCATTAGAATAAGGTTTTATAAAAGTGAACTCATTGAAAATGAACTGTTATTCTAGATTTATTCAAGAATTCCATCGTAATGCATTCCCACTCAGGAATTAATTCGAAAGCCATTCCTATATTAATTCCTGGGATAATTCACTGGATCACTCAGTTGATATAACTAAGCCTTCTTTTATTTGTCAAGATTGTTTAACCAAGGCCATCCATTCAAATTATTTCGGTCCCTTCAAAATAATAACGCTATAATAATGACAATGCTTCATGTGAGAAATTCACACAACTTAAGACAATTAATTCTTTTAATAATATTAGGTTTAAACAAGCAACAAAAATAAGATCAAAGAAATCTATTCAAAAGTTAATAATACTGACACTGCTTCATGCAAGAAATTAGGAAAACTTGAAAGACTATATCAACACAAAAACATTCATTCTAATGTCGCTTTTACTATAGAAATATGCACAAAAGAGACCTGATCAATGGGTTTAAATAATCTTACATATGATGTCTGTTTAGAAGAGTGTCTCATATTTACAGGATGACAAACTGTGAGATTAGAGTCGACAACAACAATATAGTCACAGAAAACAAGATACTCAGAAAATATTCTCTTGAATCATTTGTGGTCGCTGTTTTGTATCATTTTAATGTAATGCATTTTATACATTAAACTATTCAGACTAGTATTCTCATCTTGGTCGCTAGAGTCACGACATTTCAGCCGTTGTACTCACCGGCCCTATTCAGGTGCCTGTCGTAGTTGATAAACTTCGCGGGATTTCGAACCGAATCCTTTATTTAATCGATGGAGGTAGAATGTTCTCATTCCACTGTCCATGCTATGGGATACATCTTAGTTAATCCTTCGTAATTTTTGTTTGTTTTGTGATGCCATTTGGTATCTGTTATTCAGGAAGAAACCAGGGACGCAGAAAAAAGATTGTTGTGTTTATCATGTTTGCTTGTTATAGTTAAATTCTACGTTGAGTTTTCTTACACACACACGCACGCACGGCTCTCTGCTATTCTAAGTTGGTTTTCAGTTCATTTAGTTAATTTCCATTATTGACATACATATATGCACACACACACACACATATATATATATACACACACATATATATATATACACACATATATATACACACACACACATATATGTGTGTGTATATATATATATGTGTGTATATATATATATATATATATGTGTGTGTGTGTGTGTGTGTGTGTGTGTGTCAATAATCCCCCGAAGGTTACCAACTACGACAGGCACCTGAATAAGGCCTTATCAATCTAGCTTAGTCAGTAAGACACCGGGATAGCTATCACAAGGGCATGAGTTCAAATCACTGTAGGAGAATGATGAGGATTTTACATCCTTAAATTTGGTGAGGATTGACTTGCTGTTGTAGTTCTTGTCACGGTAGGAAAACACAGTATATACGTATATATATAACTTCAGGTTTTCACGTCGCCAGTTGTCGGCAAATCTTAGTCATCCATGATTACGGCTGTTATTTAAGGTTCACTGAATTGTTGAGTTCATTACTCGTTCTCGATACTGACATAAATACTGTTACAGTTATCAATGACTGATGCACAAATCTCGTAGATGATCTTGTAGTTTCTCGTAGTCCACGTAATATACACAATCAATACATACTAGGCAATATGCCCTATTCGTCCAGTTCTACATTGTTATATACTGTATATTGTGTGGTTGTTAGGTAGAAGGAGGTTGATGTCAGCAGCGGCTGTAGTCAACTCTTCAACATATTGGCTATGTTTGAATGTTAAACGATAATACGACGAATGTTTTTGATTTATTTTATTGAATTTTACTCATTTATTTACATTAAGGAAACATGATTTACGATATGTTTACAGGGAGAACATTTAATAAATAAACAAATAAATACAGTTATTGATGCAATAAGAACATGTTTTATAAATTTGAATACTTGGTTTAATTTGACGTAGTTTTTTTAATGTTCAGGTGCATCAGGCATTACAATTCTATTTCTATTGATATGTTATAGTAAATGTTTGTTACAACTGAAAAGAATTCGAACATACATACGTTATCAACATAATGTTTAAATAAATACTACCTCAGATCATCGTGATCAATCAAAAGTACAGAGAATGATTTTATCAATGAAATGGAATATCAATTAAACATAAAGCAAAATAATTTAAATTGTAAAATTCACTGAAATTATTCAGTGTTTAGTACTGTCACCATTGTTCTTGATCACTTATTCAATTCAGTGAGGCACATTGGCGTCGAGGTTCCAACACAATTCAGAATTCATTTCCGTGACCCAAATGTTCGTCAGATTCTTCTTCAGTTCTTCCATGTTACTTCAGTGTCGCTCGGCAAATCTGTACGCATCATAATGTTCTCAATAGGGTTTAAATCTCAGGCGTTACTGGGAAAGTCCAGGACTTGGATACACCGGTCCTCAAGCCACTTCTGGACTCTCCTCGAGGTGTCTACCGGAGTAGTATCCTGCTGGAAAATAGTGAGAAAGGGGAAATGTAGCGGGATATATGCACTGTCTTGCAAAAGTTTGGAAACCCCACCCCAAAATCATGAAAATAAGATTGTTTTCAATTTAACAATATTGGATTATTTTATTGTGTGCAAAACTTACTAGAAAAGAAATACCACCTGAAAGAAGTAATAAAGACAATTTGAACACAAGAATTCAACGATGATCTATCTGTGCAACAGCTTTGCAGCTTCAATGCCAGCCAGGGTCAGGACAATGATCAAAAACAAATACTTTCCTTGTAAATACTAACTTTTCAACTTAGGGTAATACATATCTCTTTTCACATAATAACAGAATACAATATTTTTAAATTGAAGAAAAAATTATTTTCATGATTTTGGGGTGGGTTTTCCAAACGTTTGTAACACAATGTAGCGACAAGGCTGACAAACACGTGTTATGTTATATAGCCAACCCAACCAAAATAAGTTTCTTAAGACGTAAATGTTCAAACCTAAATTGATCTGGTGATACCAGGTGTATTTACCTGCTCAATCCTTTTGTTTATTTTTGTTGATGCAATAAATATGACAATACGGAAATAAATATCAAAGATCGAATCGGTGTGATCTGAAAATTATTGTTTCTTAATACAGAGTTCGTGTCAAAAGAAAAATGCAGAATGAATAGAACCATATCTCTCATACGCAATGCAAAGATCACTTTCTGATTCTTTGAAAAAATGTCTATAAAATGCAAGTAAAATACTGAATATTCTTTATGCAACGCCTTTTGTGGATTTATAGAAATCATCGATTGTCGATACTGAATACGAATTCGATTTAGACGTTTCGATATCTCCTCTTCTACACACAAATCCGATCGCCTAATATGTATTGTTCCTTGCTTCCGATAAGTGATTCCATAATTGTATGTCAGGACCCGATGAATTGTCTTTGATGTAAGGCGATCATCTAACTTGGCTCTTATTCAAATGCTCCGGCCAACGAACGTAATGATTAGTTTGGAGGCCTTGGACACTACGAATCAATCTTAGCATTACTGGCAAGAACGCTTAATTGATTTTAAGCATTCTTCCTAGATTCTAGTTTTCTCTTCTCCCACTGTTCCTATATGTGTATACAAACGAAATCGTATAGTGCAGTGGTAGCCACACCTTCTTAATGTAAGAACCACATACGATAAACTTGTTTTTGCGGTTGCATACACATTGTTACAAAATATCTATACAACTATTAACAAATACATGTACGCAATAACATGTATTCATGTATGTAGTTGTGTACTCTTAATTTGTATTAGTTTCAGTAATCACAAAGTACACATGTATATCCCTGTGCATTACCTCACTCCTCTGATATTCATCTGCAATCCTTGCCGACCTGAATTTTTGTTATCCCTCTGTCTCCCACCATTCGTCCCGTCAACACTGAAGAACAATGCCTCTCTCAAGTAAATTAAAATTAGAATTTAAATTCTTAAATATGTATACTAACCACGAACTTTTGAAATTTCGTTTCAATCCGAGGGGGTTGCAGTTCATAACCGGTAAATAATTATGAGACTTGAAATTGTTCACCTTTCATATGAATTGTAATGAGAAAGGAAGCTCTGCGAACATATTTCCACGAGCTTAAATTCAAAAGAGTCGCATGTGGCTCACGAGCCGCAGTTCGACAATCCCTAGTAAAGATTAGGAAAAATCGAAAAGGATTGTCATATATAAAATCATTTTGTAAATTCCTCATATTGATTACCTAGCTGTACATATTACACTATATATATTGACTGTTCTAATATTATGTATTTTCTTTTATTAGAGTAAACGATTTGCCTTTAAATTTAATTTTAATTTACAAATATATGAATATGGAGACGTCTTTATATGTATATGTCTACAATGAATCACAAAATATTACATATTTAACTACTTGGAAGCAGCCGGTGAGATATCTCGCAATAAATAGGTAGATGGATATACACAGACTGAGATAGCTACAGAGATAGATAGCTAGATAGATAGAGATAGATAGATAGATAGATAGATAGATAGAGAGAAACATAGCTAAATAGCTATGTTTATGTATATGACTGCCTTTTGAAAGAACACAAATTGAAACCGGTAAAGGCTAATAATAATAGTTATTTGTGTTCAAAACACCTGTGACAAAAAGTAAAAACATCTATGCCATAAATCAAAAGCTTG
>VCCN01002162.1:6656237-6667913 GCA_006491835.1 Architeuthis dux | reverse complement strand
AATATGAGCGATACATTTGGTAAATGTATTTATTTTTCGTATGCTGCTCATAACCATTTTCGCAGGATCGGATTTGAGTGGTTTTGGGATATGTTATTGTTGGCTACCAACCCTATCAAAGGTTGTTCGGGTCAAATCTATTTCTACTTGACTAGGAGTAAACTTGATAAAACAATTCTTTTGTTTAAAATGACAGAATTCGTTATCAGATTTCACTTTTAAAGCTTTTTGCTACAATGGTTATCTTCATTAATGCATAGAGATGCGAATTGCATTTACCTTTTTCAATCCTACTCCTGATATTACGGATTACATTACTTGTTATTATTATCAATAGCTATTGTTAGAAAACGTCAACCAAAACTGTTAGCAAAACTGTCAACATAAGTTTCTTCAGTTAAGTTGGTCTGGCTGGCTGGCTATCCATGTTTGTATCGCCTGTACAGGCCGCAACGATGGAGCTAGATGGCTGAACATTTAAATATTTACCCCTTATATCTAGAAAAAACGTCCTTTTTTTTAAATCCACCCCAATAAATAGGTGTTTTTTGTGGGGGTCTCAATTTGCAATCTAATTTTATGTTAAATTGATCTCTTAGTTTTGTCCGGAAGTATTCACACCTCTTGTTGTTGTTGTTGTTAATATTGAGTTCTCTTTTATCGGTAGTGACATGTTTATTAGGTTGAATCACATTTTTGCAGCATTTCGTTTTGACAATTTATTTTCATATAAATGCATAGCATCATTATTCAGCCATAAACATACTTCCCCTGACACTCTCTGACCTTACGACACCTATTTTGTTGAGTTAATACATTTTTGACAAGATCAATTATTCACATAAATTCATATCATCATATCATCATTATTCAGTTATCGAATTATTGCTATTTGCTTCCTCTGACTTGTCAGCTAAATTTGCACTCCATCATATTGATTGATGCAAAAGTTTCCAGCAATTTCTGAGTCATCAAACTTTCTAGTGTTTTCAGTTGTGGATTAATTTTCCATGACCTTCTATGTATAACTGAAGAATGTATAGAGTATAGATGAGCGGAAATGATATAATATCAATAAAAATAAGAATGAGCTCAATAGTTCGAACAGCACTCGGGAGGATTATGATTTATCTCAAAATTACAGAAGGCATCGTGAACAAAAAGAACGGAATTAACAGTCCAAACCACTCTAGGAATGATAAAGATTCATCACAACATTACAGAAATGTAAAGAAGGAGATCAAAAGTCCGAACAATTTTGGGATGATAATGACTCATCTCAAAACTACAGAAGGTATTTAAACAAAAAGAGCGCGTTCAATACTCTGAACATCTCCTAGAATAATAGTGACACATCTCAAAATTATAGTATCTTAAACAAAAAGAATGAGATAAATAGTCCGAACAATTCTTGAAATGATATTGACTCCTATCAAAATTACAAAAGGTATCTTAAACAAAAAGAATGAACGCAATAACTCGAACAACCATCGGAATTGAGAATGACTTATTTCAAAATTACAGACTGTATCAGGACTTAGATAAATATTAATGATCAACTTCTTGAATCAATATTGTATTTCCTATATCTGTTCGCATGGTAAATGGCCTGAAGAAATTGTGGCATATGCTTCCTTCTTCTATATGCTGTTAGTATTTAATGTGCAGCCATAAAAGTAAGTGTAACTTTTGACATCTTTAATATCACGAGGTACATCAACATGTAGTACTTTAGTAAGTTTTAAATTATTTATGTTCGCGTTCTCTGACATTAAACGAGACAAACGAAACTGCAATTGAGTTTTCAAAACGCCGGATAATTAGATTTTATGATGGAAAATATTGATGTATGAAGGAAAATTGCAATCTAGTGCATAATAGGTAAAAAAGTTCACATATCCAATAACGTGCTGGTCGATTGCGACGGTATTTCTATTATCTAGGGGCATAAAGTTGGAGCGTACGAACTTCATTGAATACTCCTAACAGAATTTGAACTTCTATTATTTAATATTCACTCCATAGAAAGTTAGGATTTTCTTGAATGTGGCAATTGTATTGGTATTGTTTCACTTGCGACTCTATATAATTGGACACCACATATTTTCTACTTCTAATTATAATGCAAACTACATTCAATACTTATTTAAAACAGAAATTTAAAAGTTCTACCTATTTTCATATATATGCACATATCTACCAATATCCTCAGCTATCGATCGATACATACATATTGCTGGGGTCAGAAATTTACATACAATGCAATTATTTTCAATTTTACTTAATTTTGCGAAACAAACATGCTAAACAGGTTGGTTATGTATAAATGCCAAAGACAAAGCAATTCAAATTTGATTAGCTCAAGCCCTACAATACATGTACCAGGTTAATATTAGATTGCACGTTTTCCCGCTGCCTTCACAGCTACCAAGTGGGGTTTGTAATTCTCAACTAACTTTGAGAAGAAATTCAGAGGGTATTGTTGACCATTCTTCCTTGACAGATTTCAATAAACCCAGCACTTCAATTTCTTCTACATATTTTCTTTGAGGCTGATGTCAGAAATCAGTTATGGACATTCTAGAACTTAAACCCTGTTTTGATGCAGCCAGTTTGACACTAGTTTTGAACTTCGGGCTGTTCTCTTGTCAAGAACCCCAGTTTTCGACCCAATTTCAAACGTTTTGTTGAAGGCCCCAGGCTTTCCTCCAGGATTTCAACATTGTTATCCTTTCTTCATTATTCCTTCAAACTGGTGACAAGAACCAGTACCATTAATAACAAAACACTAACATGACATGATGCTGCCACAACTATGATTTACTGTGTTGTATAGTGGCTGAATGTCCTGGACTTGGATAGAAAGGAAACTCGAAGACTTGCTTGTGAAAATATCTGGACATATTTTTATTACATAACATACATATTTGTCGGCCGGAGAGTGAAGAGTGGAAGAGAGATAAGGAGAACCGTCAGTCTGTCCACAACAGGGACAGCGATCTTGTGCCTTTCGGCTCCGCTGATGTCTGTCTCTTCTTTGAGTGTCGAGATTTCTGTCCCCCCTCGCTTTCTGTTCGGGTCTGCTTTATAGGTTTCTCGAATGCCTACGCAGGTGTCATTTCCGGTCTCCATATCCTGTTTTGGACACCTACGCATATACCCATTTCCTAAGGTGACCGGGGTCAATTACATTTCCGCACAGGTGTCTGACCCCAGAATAATATGTTGGTGGTAGGATATCATAACAACTGTAGGAATGTTATTCTCTAGCTTAAAAGCTTATCCAGATTTTCGGATCACATATTCTGGTCATTGTACCCCAAACAATTCAAATTTATTTTGCTTGATTATAGCAACATTTGGTATGTGTTAATGGTACCATTCGCACACTATACACGAGCTATTAACGTGCCTATCTTGCAGCAGTAGCCTTTTCTTTGTACCAGAACTCTTTAGGCCATTTCTATGTAGAAGTCTTTTGACTAGGAAAATTGATATGCGTATTCATGGACTCTTTCACCAGTTTTTGCTTGCTATCCTTGGATTTCTTTCAGGAATTCTGACCATATTTTGTTTAGCTGTTCTGGATATGTTTTAACTTTCTTCCTGACATTGGCAAAGTACTTGCATAACTATGGACTGCACATATTCATTCGTTTCTTGTCGCTCGAATCCAGACCAGTGAGAGGGTTCCTCCTCAGGAGGATTAATGGGATCGTCAAGTGAGGCTCTGTATATGATACCCAGCTGCTTATGGCACCTGGTATTCCCAGACGGTCACCCATCTAGGTGCTGGCCAGGCTGTCTATATTGATAGTACTAGTGATGCGTTATGTTATTAAAGTGGACTTACATATTTTAAAGGATCAATGTTATTGTGGATTACTCGATGCTATTTAAAATCCTTTTTAACTGTAAGTCCCCAATTATAACATAACACACCATTAATATTATTGATATGATCGTTAGACTTTGAAATCCTTCTTGAAAATGATCGATGACGGTCGAAAGCGCTCGAAGAACAATATTATGATCTTTGGACAATTCTTTCATCCTTGTGACCCAGCGAAAAACAACTTATTCGCAAACTAGAAAGATTATCCGTCGTGTTTAATGTTTAACTTGCTTGAAAGAATGATTTCTGCCAATGGTTGTAGGGCACACTTGTGCATCAATATCCTCGTAGACCTTAGTTATGACCCGAAGAGAGCTCAATACAAAAGTAGAGCGAATATTGGTGGGAATCAATTGCAATGGCTCATTACAAGCGGTACTGCTGGTTTCACATAAAGATCATCATTATAATGATCTTTTTGTGAAACCAGTAGTACCGCTTGTAATGAACCATTAACATCGATTTACACACGCATACGCAGCCATATTATAGTCAAAACTAAAGCTATAAACGACACCTCTCCTCCTACACCTCTCACAAACCCATCCACACACGCGCACACACTCACACATTGACATTGGAAAAAGAAAACATCTATCATATGAGGAGCTGTAAATGCAAACTCTTCATCTCAGAATCTCCAAATAAAAAATAATATTTTGCTTTTAGTAACGATTCCTCGTTTTTCCTTGCAGCAAGGCCAAAGCGGAAAGACCCTGGTACCGTGAGAACGACACCAAAAACGAAATTGCCAAAAAGGCTTTCCAAGCTTTAATGACGGTAACCCTTCGGAAGCCGGATAGTCCAGCCTACAGAATGTTCTCAGAAGAAGTCAAAAAGCGAGCCCAATCCAACGGAAGCAATTTCACGTATGGAGAAGAAGAGGTAAGAAATCATTTTACAGTCTGGCTCACGGGAATTTCTGTATTTTTATCTTTTTTTGTTTTTCTTTGTGTTTCTAATCTTTGCTTATTGGTGCCTTCGGGCTACTTCTAACTTCCTCGACTTTGTTGTTCTTTCTATCAGAACGTGTCGGTCACTCTACTGCCCAGCCTTCTTCGGTGATTACAGCAACCTAAACGTTCTGATAGAAGAAAAAGCATACAAAGAGGAGAAGATTACTGCAAATGAATCAATATACATTACTTCACAAGGATTATTTTCTATCGAGGACATTTTTCATGTAGTTTGTTCATTCTTGGGGTCGTTCCGTCATTTAAAAAGAAAATATACAGATTTTACAGTTATTTTAAAAGACAATCTCTAGTAACATTATTTAGTTGAACCTGATTAAATCTGACAATGTCCTCTAATATACATTTTTGAGTCTCCTCACACCGAAGTACATTTTCATATCGAAATCATGATTTCAGCTATTCCATCATTATACATATAATAGCGCTATTTTATCAGTAGCACTTGCTTTATCTCCTGACGACCGCTGAAAACCCATGTCTTTTGACGTTTAATACATTTCTATAGTGTGTTCGAACCTCACTACATAGCCCACTATTCTATCCTTGTGTCAAACTTAGCCATGGTGTGCCACCCGTGGAATAATAGCTAGCAAGTTAGTCCTGCAGACTAATTAGCAATGTGATAGAACGATCATCTCTGAGTACTCTACTAGTGCTGCCTTTTGCCAGACTAAGCTGAGGCGCTTTCCATACCACGCGGGTAGACAATCACTACGTTATTGGTTTTTTTCTTATAAAACCCCTACTAGAAATGCCAAATTCTTTGAGAGATCTTTTGTGAGTATGTAAGGAGATATCTTTTGTCACTGGAAGCAGAATTCTTTGGAAATGTTGCTTTCGAGATGTAGAATTTCCACTTATACTATTTTATTACAAGTTTCACTCCATCTTACCATTGTTGCTTTTTAGATGATGCATGTTCACTAGTACTGTTTCATTACTAGTGTTACACCATCTTATTATTGCTGCATTTTAGTTGAAGCATTTTCACTATAATTATTGTCAAACTGCAGTCAAAGTTGGAGTTGACACCCCCTCTAAGAAGAACAAGAACAATCCGCACCTAATTTAGGGGAGTAAACTCTTCACTGTTTGTCTATCCCGTCACGTTAAACCAAATCGATATAGAAAATTAACATTTCCTTACCGTGATTTGAAACCAAGTGAGTGCCAGGCGGCTCTCTTACCAACTGAGCTAAATTTAAAAGTCTTGTACATCTACAAATGTATGTATTATATATACAATACAAAAGTTGCAGTAATCATCTTCAGTTGCAATAGAAGTAGGAGTGGAATTCGAACATGCAACGACCAGGCTTGTTTTATTACTAGTTTCACTCCCACCTATTATTGCTGCTTTGTCGAATTAAGCATCTTCACAATAATTATGTTATCCCTTGTTTAACTCTATCTAATTAATGTTGGTTTTATCGCTAGACACTGAATCGATATACACTTTGACCGCAAGATCGAACAGAAAATTAGGAAGTAACTTTCGACGAGTCTTGATCATCTTAGATGAAGATCAGGGCTTCCTGTTCAAGTCTATCCATAAAACTGGCCTTTAGCATTTCGTTTCAATCACTGGTATCAAGGAATCCTCTTATCTGTCTTCTTCGAACACCGCTGGACAGTGATAATCAAAGAATTGACCCAAGGTGCTAAATCCTCGCTTCCGAGAGAACCAGAATGAAATTCTCAACCTTCTGGACTCAGCAAGACTACATTGTACGCCTTTGTGAATTACAATGTTACATAGAAGTGTTTGTGAGACGTCGGAACTCGTTAGGGGCTTTTTCTAAGTTCCTGCAAAAAGGTAACGTCCATAGTTTTAATGTACGGAAGTTGCATTTTCTCCTTTTCGCCGACTCTATTCGGGGTGTTAGTTTGGGGTCAAATTTGAACAGCAATTTGATTTGGGAGAAACAAAACATATCACTCTTTCTGCCTAACGCTCAGTCTTGTATATCTTTTTAATTGGGTTACAGATCAGTCAAGTTGTCAGATGTGTGCAGCTTTTTCCAAATAAGAGGCTAATGCTGCCAAAAGTGTGAAAATTAAAAGGAAAGAATAGGGGCTTTTTTGTTTGTCCCCACCAGACTAAAATGTCCATAACCAGTGGAATGAGATATGTTGAGTTTATTTTGTTAGGCTCTCCGTCCAAGGTTAGGGGTTAGGACTAGGGTTAGAGCTAGGGTTAGGGCTAGGGTTTCCGTTTTCGTGGTGGGGACGAGCGAAACAGACCCAGCATGTTTATCTCTTTCGACAAGAAAAGGCAAATGCAACTTGATTTCTTTTCTTTCTAGGTTTCCATACTTTAAAGTCATGGCCGTTACTTGTGTATATAACTATGGAAAAAAACAACTGTTTATTGCTTTAGTTGTGATTATCAATACCAAATTTGATTAGATCGTTGAACCAAAATTTCGAAAACAGTTCAGCTGACAAAACGTTACATTCTATAATGACTACCATTCTATTTGGAGTACATGTACATTATAATACGCAACGTTTCCGCTCACTTCCGTCTGTTACACTTTAAAAATACAAACATTGCGTTGAAATGCATGTGGGTAGAGGAGAGGTTCTGTGAATGGAATTGCAACACACAGAACGCGTAGAGCGCGGGGAGAGGGAGAGAGAAACAAGGCAGGGGTATGCAAAATGATAAGGGGTTAAACACACTAAAAAGGAGAACTGCTGAACTCGGCCGTTGAGATAAGAAGGAAGGCGAAAAAAATAAAATGAGGTTGAATTGAACCCACTTTCGAGTGTCTGTGAGTGGAAGATATGGACCAGGAATGGTCCCTGCAAGTAACTCCACCCCTTAGAGAATCAACGGGTAGTTTACTATTTTATCATACTTATTAAATGGTGCTAATAACTATTATCTTTCAATTTAAAATCAATTATTTTAATATGAAGAATTACAATTATCTATTTTAAATTAGCCTAATTATTCTGGGATTCCAAACCATCATTTCAAAAATAATGTGCAATCATCGTTAGGCTTGGGATGCGTGCCTGGATTTGAAAATCTCGATGACCTCTCTAAACAGGGCAATTAATTCTGATTTGCACTGCCATAAGTGAAGAATAATCAGAAACAATTAGGTATAACTATAGAATTGACGCTGTTTACTTGTTTAATGAAATTCATGTGTTGAATACGATTCACAAAACTCGAGCTGACTGAACAATAATCTAGAGAACTGAAATTCAAATCATTGTTTGTTTTTTTCATAAAATATCATAATTAGTAAATCATATAAAATTAGAAAGCACTCAAAAATCGAATACCTCTGATAACGCCATTGTTAGGGGAAGTAATTATGCCTGGTTCCGCCCCAAAATTGAAATTCATTGAGAACCTTTGGAGATATCGTGTGGACAGAAATGACATTTTTGGCGATATTATGAGGTGTGGACATATAACTACGAAGGAAGGGAGGTAATGTTGATAATCACTTCTTCTATAGTCTAATGCGCAACCCTTCCACAAAATTTCATTGAAATATCTTGAAATCTTCTGGAAATCCTGTGGACAGATATGTAACTTTAGCGATAGTATGTGGTGTCAGTGTATTACTATGATGGAGGGGAGGTAAGTGCACATGAATCGACACCAAAATTGATTCTAGGTCCACAAAATTCAATTGCAATTCATTAGGAAGTTTTGGAGATATCATGTGGACAGACATAACATTTTGGCGATATTATGTAATGTGGACATATAACTACGATGGGGGAGAGATAAATTTGACTGGATCCGCCCCAAAATGTAATAAATTCTTCCTTAGCTTATCGCCCACCCTTCCACTAAATCTCATCGAAATTCATTGAGAACTTTATGAGATATCATGTGGACATATATAACATTTCGGCGATATTATGCGGTGTAAACATATGACTACGACGGAGGGGAGGTAATTGTGCATGGATCGCCTCAAAGTTTAATCAATTTATGCGTAGCCTATTATCCATTTTTTAACAAAATTCCATCGAAATTCGTTGAGAACTTTAGGAGATATCACGTAGACGGACATGATTCCAGATTTAAATTCAAACCTTGAGGGAAGTCTAAAAAAACTAAGATTAGGATTTTACAGCAATGAAGAATTTAAAAAATATTGTATGGATCACTTGAAGGAGATAATCATTATACCATAGAAATGAACTTTCCTGATTTTTGCAAATGAAGAAATAATAACCATAATGATTACCTTGTAAATATCTGCGGATATTTAAATGCATCTGTGGATGACTGGGAGGTGTTATATTTGTGGCGTTTATGAAACACGGTAATTTTACTGTATTAAAACTTGAGATTATAAAAAGATCATTAATATTAACTTTTGACAACCATTTTCCTTCAATTTAATTTTTCTTTTTCTTTTTTCACACAACTTAATTCAGGACGTCGATTCACGGGAGTGCATAAATAACGTGTATCGCAATTAGAGAACACGCTCTCGGTGATAAAGATTTTAAAAAATAAAAATATTTTAATTTGATTTTTTAATCAGCGGTTTATTTTTCCTGGATTGCCTGCTATTGGTATATTTGAATAAATTAAGTGTGCTTTGCGGAGGATTACGTTTAATTTCGCTTCTGGTAAAATAGTAGGGAGTGTTATCAATCCATTTTCTTAAGAACAACGGTTACGCAGGAACATCGATAACTAGCCTTAGTGTAAATATCAAGTTATTGGACCCAACAAGTAAGATCAGCTTAATGTTCTGTTAAGCTAAAAGTATGTTTTATTGAGCTTAAACGGAAATAAGTCAAACAAAACAAACAAGTTTATTCTTCATGCATATGTTTCACCTTGTATGTTTACTTACTTTTGTAAGCGTTGATAATATGTTTAAAATCTTTAATATTCAAAGGGTGTACTTTAAACCCAATTTATAGGACATGTTGCAGACCTAACTAAATTCCCTACAGCCATTCCCAAGAAACACTCAGTTATGGAATGTGCTTGGATAGATATACCCACACAACGACTTCAGCATCTCGTAGACTTCAACACCTCGTAGAATACATGCTACGTGGTGTAGCCAGCGTTATTCAAGCGAAGGGAGTAGCTACAAGTTATTAGTTAGCTGTTTCTAATTTTTAGCACTTCAGACTAACCGATTGGTGCCCATGGGACAATATACGCAGTATGAAAAGACCAGACACAAGGTGGATGGACGAGATAGAAAGGTTTGCCGGTAAGACGTGGCAGAGGTTAGCACTATCTAGGATATGGAAGGAGATGGGAAAGGCCTTTGTCCAGCAGTAAACTTATAACGGATGATGATGATGGCGATGATGATGATGATATGCGTTATATCTGTCATGAGCAACCTTATAGATTATATGTAATAGTATGTGTGTCGCTCACTGTAATATAAAATGAATAATTTCTTCTGCCTATTTGTGCCAAGTGGACCAACCAAAACGTCTCTCCTCTTCTCTCCAGGTTGCTGATATGCGCTTCCTTTTTAGAGTGAATGCATGTGCTTTTTGCTTTGGCACAATGGACATTGCAAAACTCTGATATTGAATGTTAGATCACCTGGTTGTTGGAGATGGATGAGTGAATTACCTTTTTGAATTCAACTTGATGTAATTGAGCAGGCGTAAAGATGGAGAGAGACAGAGAGAGAACATATATCAGAGAAAGAGAGGAAAACATAGAAAAATATATATATGATTTGAGGAGGGATTTGGACAGTGGAATGAGAGAGAAGAAAGAGGGGAGATTTTTAAGATGAAAGAATCTTTTAAAAAACGTAGGAATTAAAGAAGATAAAAGAAAGATGACGACGTGAAGAAATACATGAAGAAAATATCCAATTTTCTTTCACGATGATTAAGAAAAATAGAAAGAAAAAAAAACGAAGGAATTACGAAAGATTTAAAAATAATATGACGAAGAAAAATATCCAAAGACTCGAACGGAGGGACGAATGGACATTTGCAAAAGCAGAGAACCATGAACGCATCGAAAAAAGACAGGTATGCAGGCAGTGTTCATTCAGATCAAGGAAGATGTGGGGGTTTATTCGAGACATTTTCTTAAATCTCAATCAGATACTGTCCCTTGACATTTAAGAATCTGGCAATCGTGACCATTTTTCAAATGTCAAAAGTCAGTTGAATGCGGGCAAGTGACCTGCATTTTAAATGCTGTTACCCATTTAGTTCCCTTTTGTATTGCTAATCTCGAAAAGCATCAGCCGGGGAACTGATACAAAACGTTGTTTCACTGTTCTATAAGCGTCCCCATTCAATGTAAAATGTAGTTGCAGCATCAGAGAACAACTTCAGTTGACGTTTACAAAGTCTCAGTAGGTTAAATTCGGCTATGCTCAAATGCATCATATTTTTAATATAGAAAATGCCATAACTAATCGCATATACAAATTACGATCATATAAGACATACCCGCATTCAGCAAATACCATTTTCGACATAACAGTAAACTAGTAGCCGGTGCTGACGTACAGAAGTGCCTCATCTACGCATGAAAGACTCAAAACAAATTTATTAATTTGTTGAAGAAAACTATACATACTATAGACCGTCAAACACAGTTATTCTTGCAGTTTACGACATCGGAGAAAATAGAGAAAATATTTTAGCCCCGAATTATTCTTGGCTACAAAAGACACATAAACTGCAAATGTCAGGGAATTCATGCATTTTAAGTACTGTTTCTAGAGGGAACTTTAGTGCCCAATTAATTACCTAATACTTCTCTTTAGTGAGCGAGAGCCGAAGCCCACGACTATTTCCATGAAATGGTGTATTTAA
>VCCN01002162.1:6159908-6169996 GCA_006491835.1 Architeuthis dux | reverse complement strand
AACGTGCATATATGTATATATGGAGGGGTTGAGAGGTCAAAAGATAGAAAAGAGCTCGTTAAAGTCCGTGCTACTGATTATGGTCTTTCCAGTTTTATTTTGACCTGGAAGTCTCATTTTTAAAAGCTTGGTAAAAATAATGAAGTCATAGGTTTTGAAATATATCTCTAATTAACCCTGAAACAAATATGAGGGCAGGTGTTCAGACTGTAAATTGACTGACTAAGAAAATTGGAGACCTCATCGAGATTGCAATAATTAGAAAATAGTCCCAAATAAATAGAACAGGTCTGGTTAGTCACTCAATAGAAGTCGTCATGTGGCCAACGTCTTTTATCAGCATGCTCTGTCGATGGTGATCAATTAAACAATTGGAAAATGGGGTGATCAATGAGTACGTTACTTCCCTCGCCTTTTATTGTGATCATTAAAAAAGTCCGATTTCTCAAAAGAAAAAAAGCGTGGATGCTGCCAGACGCACACTGAGGAACCAATTTAGCATGGAATTACATTGTAAAAAGACAAATATGAGGGCAATAAAAACTATTTTTCTAGACATAATAAGGAGTAACTGTTTAAATCTTCAGACCTCTAGCTCCATTGATGCTCCACATGATAACCAGCCAGCCAGCCAGCCAGACAGACCAACTTGAAAACAGAAGAAACCTATGTTGACAGTTTTGGTTGACGGTTTCTAATAGAACTGGTGGACTTATTCATCAACCAAGTAATTACGACAATAAGAAAATGTCTGCAGAGATAATTCCCCCAAAAAGGAAACCGAATAAGTGTAGATAAAGTAAATCGAATAAGCGTGCCCAAATTAATGAAATGAATGTGATATTATCCTCTTTCAATTATGGAGAGGAGATGTTTCTTGTTTATTTTTTTGCAACACTTGGTGTGTTAATTACTGAGAGTAAAAGTACAGATCTATTAACTTCGGGAAAAACTGTTAAAAATGATTTGCAGTAAGTATCAATTTGAATTGCTATCATATCTTCTTACTAGATTTACTTGCATCTCACATTTACAACAACCCTCTGGGTCGATACACTCCTCGACCGCTAGAGCAAATAGTGCAAGATTGGACTTGAAGAAGTAGCCTCCAATGAGACAGGAACTTGCATCTTACAGATCAAGAATCCGCCTTCTGGAATTAATATTTTACATATATTATTTTTTCAACAGAACATAGATAAATATTAAGTGATCATCTGTTAGAATTATTCATATTGGTTATATATGTTCACACGCAAAATTTGATGTGGAGACTTTGGCTTCTGCTTACTTCTTACGTATTCTTTTAGTATGTAACGGTCACTATATATGGGATGATTAGACTGAATGGACGTTTCGACTAATTTATTGAATAAATCCTACCTATTTATATTAAGATAGATATATATATATGGAAATCAGATCATTATTATCGGCGTGAGCGCGACGCAGACACGATAATATTATTTTAAATTTCAAAAACTAACTTTATAAAAAGCATCCCTGAGGGTCCAATTAGTACACAGAACATTTCATGGTGACATGTTATGTGGCTCCTGAGTTACGCTTCACATACAGACGGATATGCATTTTGGAAGTAAAAAGAGTGATGTACAGAAGAAAAAAACATTGAATCAAAGAAAGACAAAACGTTTCAGTAAACAAAGAGATGCGCCAACGCATCGGATTATCCATCGCACAAAATGCCAAAATCCAGTATTTCTGGAAACTTTGCTTTTTCTCTAATCTGTTGTGTGATTGAAGCATTACAAAGTTCCATGGCCATTTTCTGTATCTGCAGTTCGTCAGATTCCTCGGTGTTGTTGTTTTGTGGATAGGAACGCTCAAATTTCAAGTCAGAAAGTTCTTTAGTTAAAAGGAACCCTCAGACTTGAATTTTAGGCTTTCGCACCAATTTGTCCTTTCAGGAATCCGGATCGTCTCGCACATCAAGCAACT
Source organism: Architeuthis dux (assembly GCA_006491835.1). Classification (NCBI taxonomy): domain Eukaryota; kingdom Metazoa; phylum Mollusca; class Cephalopoda; order Oegopsida; family Architeuthidae; genus Architeuthis; species Architeuthis dux. Next base: position 6,168,037 of record VCCN01002162.1, on the reverse strand, counting down.
TTCTTTGCCTGATACGCTACGGATACTCAAAATATTTTCAAATGATTTTCTTGGTTGGATTATTTATTCAAAGAAATATGGGATATGTTATATTATAAATCTGTTATCAAACAATTGAACAATTTAATATCGTTTTGATAAAACTGTAGTATCAAATAAAAAGAAAGAGATAAATAAAAACGGGCAAGCGTAATTTACATACATATATATGTATAGCACAGTATATACGAGGTGTGGCTATTAAATAACTAGACTTTGCTACACAGCGCACATGCGCACATGCGCGAACCACAGCGCACATGCGCGAACCAAATGTAATACATTGACCAATAGGCAGGCATAAACAATCCATGAATGTTTCAATTTGACCACGTCATGAGTTCGCTGTTACACATTGCTTGAAATAGACATGTTTTTTCTGATGTGTCGTAAAAATAGTCGGTTCAAAAATCGAGCACATCTATCTGAAAACGCTACCGAATGATCTGTATGCTAACTAAAGTTTATGTGAAAGAATGCGTGTCACATGCACGTGTCTTCAAGTGGCAGAAGAGTTTATTTAGAAGAATGTCTAAGATGTTGAACGCTGTAGACGACAACGGACGCCAAGAAGCGGCCAGAATTTTATAAAAATCGAACAAACCGTTCAAAATGACCGACGACTCAGCATCAGGTTGTTTGCAGAAATGGTCTCTATTGATAAAGAGACGGTTCCTGGAGTGAACTTATATATGTGTGTGTGTGTGTGTGTGTGTGAGAGAGAGAGGTTGTATCGGAAAGTTCCAGGACTAGGCTAAACAAAGCTACCACAATACTTACTTGCATTTGGCCACCATCCCCTTCGGAATAGTCTCCTTTGGAACTTGTACAACGATCCCAGCGCCTCAAATCACCACGGAAGTCCTCTCCCGGACGGCCGTCCCATACCGCCTGTGATTCCATTTAATATACGGGCTCGAAGCTGCGTCCCTTTAGCTTCAATTTCCTTTTGGGGAACCCGGCGAAGGCACAGTGGATAGGTCAGGCGAGTACGGAAGGTGTGGGAAGACAACGATGTTGATTTTGATGGAGGTGTGAACGTGCGAGTTGTCGTGATGCGATTGCCGCACAGTTCCGGTCTTTTTCGTAGCACATCTTCTCCCAATCCGAATTCACCGTACTGCCGAGTGGAACAAATACCCGCTGAAAAATGAGCATGATTTTCGTCGAACCTCCGGACCTGTCGCGCTTTTTTTGGTCTTGTCGACTGCGGGCTCTTCTACTACGATGAGTGCTGCTGTTTTGTCTGCGGATCGTAGCCGTAAACCCAACTTTCATCGCCCGTGATGATTCTTGAGATGAAAGAGAGAGTCATCGTTAGCCTTTCTCGCGAAGCTTAAGGCGGACGTCAAGACGCCGCTGCTTTTGATCGAGTGTCAAGAACCGGTGGTGGTGGTGGGGGGGGGAGACTTCGCAGCAACGCGATGCATGTTTAGGTTTTCCGTGAGGATATCCTGGAAGACTTCATAACAGATTCCAACCAATGTGAGAGAGCTGATGGATTTTGAGCGACGATCCTCATGGATGAGTTCACGAATCTCTTTTCACATTTCCTGGCGTTTTGCTGTCGATTGGTCGCCCTAAACGCTCGTCGTCTTGAACCGACACTCGACCGGCCTTGAAACGCGCGTGCCAATCAACATTCTGTGTTCGATCTAAAGAATATTCGCCAAAGGCCTGACGAAGCATTCCGAGGGTCTCGGTAACCGATTTGCTGAGCTTCACGCAAAATCTGATACAGGCACGTGTATCGAATTTGTCAGCCATTTTAAAGATTGCAAAGATGTTTTCACATAACTTTACAAAACCTTCCGTAAATCGAGAAAATGACTAGATAGCACGAATCCTATTGGTAAACCCAGTGGGCTGGGTAACCTGAGCGTCAGCTGCACGCGCATTTCCGTTGAACGGTACAACCACATCACTTAGATTCCGGCAACTTTCCGATACGACGTCGTCTCTCTCTCTCTCTCTCTCTCTCTCTCTCTCTCTCTCTCTCTCTCTCTATCTATCTATCTATCTATCTATCTCTATATATGTGTGTGTGTTTTATTTATGTGTATGGGTGTGTGCAGATATGCTTAGAAATATCTATTCGTCTTTATGTAACAGTAATATTACATTTAAACTGTATATATATATTACACACATTCACAAGTAATCTATGTTTTCCCCACAAAAATCAACTCGACTAGGTTTAAAAAGAAACTTTTATGTTTTCTGTCTGACAATAGAGGTGTGATTTGTGTAATGCTATTCCCAATGGGCATCAAAATCTTCCTTAGATGTTGGCCTACTCTGAATTTAATCTATTTTTTATCATATTACACTGAGAACTGTTCGGTGATTTCGTCTGCGTTGGTCGATTAACCTCATTGAAGGTCCCAGAAGATTCTAACTCAAAACATCAGGTGATGAAATAGCGTTGACATTTAATGTCCTTTGACTTGGAGTCGGCCTGTTGCACTTATTTTTCCAGTCATGTGCAAGGACATCTTTTGGGGAGCGCCATATTATTCTCTGAGTAAGGTGTATATACTATACAGAAATTCATATTCTTATCTTTTGTTTTATCAGGATTTGGAGAGAAGTCATTAAAAAAGACGTAGTAATTCCTGAAAAAATCGTGCATAAAATAATTTTGTCACGTCTTTTCAAGTTTCTAATAAAAGGAAAATAACAATTCCAATGTCCGAATACAACTTTGAATTAAATCGAGAATATATTAAAATAATCACATTGATTTATATTCCAAGAATCGATGTGCTATAAAACTTGATATCGAATCCATTATCTGCTTCTTACTCCAAATGAAGAATCTCATATAATGTATAATGTTTAATCTTTCTTCAAAGGAATGATGAAATTGGTTTTTATGCATTACATATGCTCCTATCTCAGACTGTTGTTTTTAACATGTTTTTGACGTATAAATAAATTATTTTCTTTCATTTCTAAAAACTTTAACTTACCCTTTTAATATCCAGTTTCAAACCTCTGTTGATGGTAATGTTTGTCTTGTTGATCCTCTTCAGAGCGACAACAGATCCCTAAAAAAGATTTTAAAATATGTAAATTAACAGATATAAGAAAGGAATACCGATGTCAAGAACATTCAATATATATATATATATAAATAAATAAGATAGAGCGTTGAGACTATCCTTTTGTGGAGTCTGGTCACATATGTGTGTCCGCAATGTTTCAAGATAAAGCTTGAAACTGTCTTTTCTTAGTGTGTGGCCCACGGATGTGAGCGGCGAATTATTGGTAACTGGCGACAGATAAAGGGACCGTATATATTTGGAAGGTAGAAAGTCCAAACGGATTTTGAGCACGGCCACCCAAGGTGAGGTTCGTCTACGGGGAAAACAATGTTGTAGTAGTCATATACACACACACGCACACAGATACATACACACACACACATACACACAAAAGGACTGGCTGACCCTTTTCTCCCGACAACCACTCTTTTCTCGACCCAGCACAAACGTGTTTTGCAATAAGTGGTTCCCAGTTGACACAGAACAAAGCGAGAGCTGCAACATATTTCTTATACGTCGTGTTCCCATTCTTATTTCAGTATGGGTAAAGAAGAATTATAAACGTATCTATACGCCCAGAATCTATACCGCGTATCAATATCCGCAGAAGTTACACATTGACGAACACGCTTGCTGAAGACATATCCCAGCGAATACACGATCAGAGACGCCGTAGTACTTCTAGACTTTTGACAGACTTCCAACTGGACTCCCCTTGACGTATCACCACCAGAGAACACTACATTGTTCGATTTTGTGCCATGGTAAAACTAAATATTCTCTTATAGCTATGTTCATGAGATGTGTATAAGGCTTCCTTTCTACCTAAAAATGGACACGATCGCTTTTACTTGTTTCCTTCAATTTGTTTCCTTGAATTTGTTTCTTTCATTTTGTTTTCTTCGTTTTGTTTCCTTCATTGATTCGATATATTTAGCTTTCCGTTTTCTTTCTCTATCTTTCTTTCTTTCTTTATTTATTTTTCTCACTTCATTTATTCCAATTTTTAACTTCTTTTTCTTTCATTCCCCTTTCTGCATTCATTTTTTCCGTTAATTTCTTCATTTCCCCCACTTCCTTCTCGCCCACTCTCTCATTTCGTTTATTCTATGTTTTTCTCTTTTTCTTACGTTTCTATCATTCTTTCTTTATTTCAATCCTCCTGATTTGCTTTCTTCCTCTTTTCTTCTCTACTTTCTTTCTTTCCTTCTTCTTTGATCCGTCATTCATCCATTTATTCAGTTTTCTTCTTACTATTTACTAAAGATATTGTCTATTTCTTCTATTTATTTATATTTCTTTTCTTCAAATTTTCATGACATACAAGCTTTCTTTCTTCCACTCTTTCGTTCTTTCTTTCTTTCTATGATCTTTCTTTCATTCATTCATGTATTCTTTATTTCTTTTTCTCTCTCCGTTTATTGTGTTTTTCCTTTTTCAGTTTCATTTATCTTCCTTTTTCACTTCTCTTCTTTCTTTTTTCTTTCTCCTGTGATCTTTCTTTCATTCATTCGTTCTTTTATTCCCTTTTCTTTCCATTTATTTCATGTGTTTCCCATTCTTTTCAGTTTCATTTATCTTCCTTTCTTCCTCTCTTTCTTCCTATCTTCCTTTCTTTCTTCCTTTCTACTACGATGTTTCTTTAATTCATTCATTCTTGGCTTCATATTTTTTTCATTCATTTCCTGTGTTTGTTATCTTCCATGTAATTCCTGCTCCCCTTTCTTTCTTTCTACTTCCCTCCCTTCCTTCCTCCCTTCCTTTGCTCCTTTCTCTCTTTCCAAGTAATGCATGTTTCTACCTCTTTCTTCAGTTCCTTTTATTAAGAATGAGCTTTTTTTTGAAAACAAAAGACTTAAAACTGTTTTTTGTTGGGAACCTTTCAAATACTAACTTCCTCATTTCATTCCTTCCCTTTTTTCTACGCTCCAACTCGAACTAGTGTGCAATAAAAATTCATTGAATAGCAATAACGATCAAGGCCAAAGTTTTGACCAGTTTTTTACCACGAAGACATTTATGCTGCTTCTTCCGTAACAATCAAGGCTATATTTTCGACATCGTACCACAACCAGTTTTTTCTTTTTACCACGAATACATTTATGCTGCTTCTTCCGAAGCCAGAACATTGTAGAAGGTAAGGGTTAAAGTAATTGAGTCGTATCAATTTCGCTTTATTCACTGGGGTATACAATTTTCTTTTTTATCTATCTTACTCGCTTTAAGCCGATCTTCGAAACGAATTGGTAGGAAATGGGATTTTCACTCAAGTTGATTAGCGAGAATGGATTTTTTTTCTCTCATTTTGTGTTTCTTTTTAATTTTATCTCTGTGGTGTATTTTTTAAATGTTATTCTCTTTTATGTTGTTTCTCTTTCTGTTGCATGATTCTTCAAAATGCCTATCTTACGTTAACGTCGATTCACTGTTATTATTATTAGCTGATTGTCTCCTATTTTACTCCATTTCTTTCGCATCTTTTATTACCTATCATTATCTTCATTTCTAACCATTATTCATCGTTCAAATGTTCCCGTTCGTTTCTTCTTCGTCTTTCGTCTGAATTGGAGTAGACTTTGTTTTCCCCCGTAACAAGAGCAACAAGAACAATCCTCACAAAATTTAGGGGACTAAACTCTTCATTGTTTGTCTATCATGTCACGTTAAACCAAACCTGTATATATATATAAATTTAACATTTTTCTACCGTGATTTGAAATCACGATCATGTGATTGGAAAGCGGCTCTCTTATCAACTGTGCTAAACTGACAAGTCTTATATAACTACTAAATTATTTATTATATATGATGATTATAAAGACATTTATTAGCTGAGAACGTATATTCGCCCGGCGCCAGTGTGAACGACTGCTAAACGATCGGCCTAAATAGTAAATGTGAATAAAGAAACGAGCTCCGTGCAGGGGTCGAACACGCGTCCACCCTGGAAGCAACCTTATACGTAGGTTCTGCTCTACCGACTGAGCTAACGAAGTTCTCGTGGTAGGCAGGAGTCTTTTAATACTACACTTTGCTGGCTTATCTACTCTCACGTTCGTATTATAGGCACGAATATAATGTGGTTCTCTATTTCGACAGTATGAAATCAAATGATGGATAATTTTATATCCGACAGAACATGATAATTATAAAGACATATATTAGTTGAGAACCTATATTTACCCGGCGCCGGTGTGAATTATTATATATACAATACAAAAGTTGCAGTCATCAGCTTCATTCGGAATAGAAGTAGGAGTTTGACCCTACAGCAGCCAGGCTTTTTTTCTTCTTCTTTTCTAACTCAGCATCTTTCATTCCTACCTTTCTTAACTTAGCTTAGCACGGTATAAGGCAAAATGTAGGTAAATGGGGATTGGACTATACAAGCTGGTTGAGAGTAATAATATAGAAAAAACAGACAAAACAGTTTTTTAAAATCAAACATTTATAATAACCGATTAGAAAAATTGATTATTTTTATGAAGAGGTAATGAAATGAAACATTCAAATGGTTTATAGATGGAATTCACTATTACACGGTCCTTGATAATTTTAGATAATCACAATTCAAATAAAGCTCAGATTCTGAGTGTGCTCAGTTAGAAAGTTCAGATTTTGAGAGTGCTCAGTTAGAAAGTTCAGATTTTACGTGTGATCAGTTAGAAAGTTCAGATTTTGAATGTGCTCAGTTAGAAAGTTCAGATTTTGATTGTGCTCAGTTAGAAAGTTCAGATTTTGAGTGTGCTCAGTTAGAAAGTTCAGATTTTGAGTGTGATCAGTTAGAAAGTTCAGATTTTGAGTGTGCTCTGTTAGAAAGTTCAGATTTTGAGTGTGATCAGTTAGAAAGTTCAGATTTTGAGTGTGATCAGTTAGAAAGTTCAGATTTTGAGTATGCTCAGTTAAAAACCAGCGACGCCGGTCCTCCAAGTGGAGAGAGTCTGTCCGACTGCTTAGTTATTTAGTATTGAATATTTTTACTTAGATCAGAACAACGACCACATACACTTGTGAGAAATACACAATCAACCAACGAAGCCAATCTTGTGTCGTTCTTTCATTTTTGCTTTCTTTACTGCTTCAGGTGCCTTTGTATGTTATTTTTTGCGTGAGTCTTTGTTGGTTTCTTATTTATTGTTTCTCTTATTTTATTTATACCAAGATTTCCTTCTTTATTTTCTACCTCCTTTTTCTATCTTTCTTAATTTTCTTTGTTTCTCTCTTTTTTCTGCCTTTCTTTCTTTCTTCTCTGCTCTCTCCCTTCTCTACTGCCTTCCCGTCTTTCTTTCTTTCTTTCTTTCTTTCTTTCTTTCTTTTCCGATTCTAATTCCCCCTTCCCTTCCTTCTTTCTTTTTTCTAATTCTTCTTCATTTTTCTCTTTTTACTTTCGTTTCTTTACTTCCTCCCACCACTACCTTTCGTTTCCTTCCTACTTTCTTGCTTTTTTCTTTCTTCCTCTAATTATTCTTAGTTTTTCTTTCCTTCCTTTCGTTCCCTTTCTTTCTTTCTTTCTTTCTTTCTTTCTTTCTTTCTTTCTTTAACCTTTCGTCCTTTCTTTTCTGCTCCCTCTATTCTACCTTCTCTTCTTTCTAATTTATTTGCTGACTTCCTTCTTTCTTTCTTTCTTTTAGATCAAACTTGTTGACCAATAGAATTCAATCATATTGCCACGCATATTTCTGGTCTAAAATAAAATGTTTTTTCCTGATCGATTCACTTCGTGTCAAGCCATTTGGCCGGCAATTCCAAAATGTACGTGGTCTTCACCAACACTGTTAGGGGTAATCACATTTTTCACAGGAATATTTTTTCCCTTTTTCCTACGATAGAAACTATTACTGGGATCTACCGTAAGATCGCCCACCTGATAGATCGCCCATGGGCGGTTATTTTACGTAAGCGTTTATTTGGTAGTTTTTGTAGATGGAAATTGGAAAGCATCTATGTTTTAGTGCAGTGTAGTATAAAAAAATGGACCACTTGAATACGCATATAAAAATAAAGACATCAAGTCGGAAATATCTGTCAATTCGTTGTATAAAT
>VCCN01002162.1:6126629-6137917 GCA_006491835.1 Architeuthis dux | reverse complement strand
CCGTCATGCATTGGAGGAATGCAATTTCCCCCGACAACGGAAATGAAGCTTTTGGGAGTAAATACTAAATGCTGTCCACTGAATGTGGAATGAGTGTAAAATATCAACATCATCAAAACAAATATTAAAAGATATGTACAAAATAGCATATATGCATGTGTATGTTCGTTTTGTGTGTGTGTGTGTGTGTGTGTGTGTGTGTATGTCTGTGTCTGTGTCTGTGTCTGTGTGTATGTATCTGTTTGTGTATGTATCTGTGTCTACGTGAGTGTTTAGCTATACAAATGAACCACTACACGTGTTTGTAAGTGTGTCTCGTACATTCTGCCATTTAGAGTTGTATGCCTTTATAATCGAAGCAAAAGTCGCTCAAAGCGGTCGAATTCTCGAAGGAAATGTAGTCAACTCAACTCAGATTGAGGGAATCGCAAGAAATCAAAAACAAAAAAGAACAATAGAAACCGTCACGCGACCAACGTCGTTTGGCAGCATGCCGTATTGGGGATGATCAATTAGAAAATTAGAAAAACGGGTGATCATTGAATAAGTTACTTCTATCACATTTTGTTGGATCACTAAAATGTCTGAATTTTCAAAAAAGCAAGCGGATACAACCTAATTAATTTAGCATAAAATTACATTTCAAATTGACCCCCCCCCACACACACACTAAAACCCTATTTAGGGGGAGAATTGTTAAAAGAAAATGTTTTTCACCCCTCTAGCTCTATTGGTGCGGACTGCACACGTGATACATACATACATACATACATACATAGCCAGCCGGCTAGCCGGACCAACTTAAAAACTGAAGAAACCAATGTTATCAGTTTTGATGACAGTTTTAGTTGACGGTTTCTAAAAAAACACATAATTGGCAGATCTTGTAAGAATCAGAGTAAAAACAGAAGTTTGATGACCGTTTAGTAAATACGGAATAATTTAGCGAATTCTTTGTACATTGGCGAGAAGAAGGTAGAGAAGAAAGGAATATTAATGTGAAGCAGATAAGATCTCTGAGTAAAGATTTGAAGACTACATTTCTCTGAGGGAACAGCATTCTTGAAAAAACAAGGAATTCGTAAAGTATGGTGACTTCAGAAAAGAAAGTAGACAGAAAAAAAACTAGCTAGTAGGTTGTCATGGGTATATCTCTAAAGTGTATATCCAAAAAAGAGACGTAATCACTAACCCAGTCAATGCTAGTAAACCATTCAGTTCAGAGAATAATGAATAATAGACATGATAAAAACTGATATAACTTCAAAAAGACGCTATTTGTCATGGTGCTTATTTAAGCTTTGCTGACTTAATGAATAAACCTTGGGATAGTCGGAGAACGTACAGGCAAAATGTTGATATCAGTTTCGATCGCAGGATTCCTTTTTGTCGTAATAGATTGGAATTTCAAATGATGCGTCTAATTATACGTAAAATAAATGTATTATTTGAAATTATACTTTGTTGCAACTTAATAAATGGAAGGGGGGGATACTAGTAATCTTATTGACACACGTGGGGAATGACTGGAAAAGGTTGGGAACCACTGATTTAGAGCTTTGATAGACAACCCACTAGGCATAATACCAGCACATTGGGCGCAGTTTGGATAGTTTTTAATTTGAATGTGCGTCTTATATGCAAATATGGTATTTGTTAGAAAGGTAGAAATCAATTTGATTAAGTCAGAGGTAATTTTATTCTTTTAATTATTGCAGCTATTACACGAATACATTGTCTTTTATAGTATTCGTTAGAAAGCCCCTTTTATCCGAATTTAATATGAATGTGTGCACGAACCTCAAAAATTAATAAAACAGAATCAGAAAATGAACTTATAAATTACAGCATCTTGAAACCTGATAGACGAAGGAATTAAGAATTTTAGACTGATCTTTAAAAAAGTGGGGATACAGGCGTTAGTGGAGGTGGGAACTTTCTCTGGTATGGTTTTTCTCATGCTTGTCATAACGTGTATCACGGTCCAGCAACAAGAAGAGAGGATCAGTTATTTTTGTTATACTCTTTTTGAATTTTAACAATTCGTAGCCACAAGTTTTCAGGTTGTAAAGTTAGAATTAATTTGTTAATTAAAGTGCTACATCTCTGATTTTGTTCTAAAAAATAAAATAAAATTCCTTCCATTAGTAATCGGCTCATCAGACAAATGCCGGATTAGTGTTTCCAGAGGACATGACATTTCTTCTTAAGGCTATAAAAAAGAATTAGTATCGGGATTGAACGTGTTCGTTGTGTGTGTGTGTGTGTGTGTGTGAGCTTTTGCTATTCGAAGTGGAATTTTTCAAATAATTAATCATTTGGATTTTGTTAGACGGATCATCATTGGATTTATGACGTTTTTAGAAATAGTTACTTATTTTCTAACGAGTGATACCAATTAGAAACAGTATGGCTCCACGAATAAAAGAGAAAAAACTGAACGAGTACATTTTCAAATAGAATATCTGTAAAGATCTTAAACTTAACAATAATTAAGGATATTGAATCCTGTATGCAAGTATCCCCCATTTTTCGAAAGTTTGATTTACGTCACTTTTTCGTTTTTACGAAAAAAAAAGGCGAACATCGAAAAAACGCGTTCAGCGTGTGTTTTGCAGCGAGCTGTTATAGAGGCAGCGCGTAACCCCCCTTTCTCTCTCTCTCTCTCTCTCTCTCTCGTGCACCCTATTCTCCTGTACCACACCAACCTCCAACGTCTCAGCCCAACATACCATCATCGCCATGTTTTCGGTTAGGAAACGCTCAAAAGTCTTTTACCATATAGATTTGTTTCTTCGCTTTTCATTTCGGCTTGCGAACGGTCTACTTTCGGATAGCGGTGGAAACCAGTAATAGTGTGATGCAAAAAATGTTTTTTATACTTAGCTTAAAAGATACTCTAACTGGTCGCTCCACAAATTCTCAGGTTTTAATTTAACGCCACGACAGTTCAGCAACTATTACTTGTTCATTTCAATAAAATATTGACACAGCAGTTAATATCGCTGGAGAAAAAAAAGTCCCTTAGAATCCCACAGGAAATTATATGAAGACTTAGTCCAGTGAGTCGTTCATAGAAAGAGAATCAATATATTTAAAATTACTATCAAAGAATCTGTTATATCCTCGCCGTGGTGTAGTGGCTAGTAAGAGATAAGTTGATTTCGCAAGCACGGAAAATCTATCTCCTGTGAAATGGCGCAAAACAGCCCAACGAAGGTTTGCTCAAGGGTGAAACATAGAAAGAGAGAAACACATCAAATTCTCAATTCATAAAAAAATACTCCTCAGTTTAAAGAGTCTATATTAAGGATGCTTGAGTATTTCAATTGAGATATGAGTGGATCTTTCTGTGGAATAAGGCATTGGATGGAATAGGGTATTTTCAGAAAAGTTTTATATGATACAAGACTCGCTGCTGCAGGGTCAAGCTCCACTCGTACTTCTATTCCAACTGAAGATGATTACTGCAACTTTTGTATTGTATATATAATAAATAAATTCGTAAATATATGCGATCTTGTCAGTTTAGCTCAGTTGGTAAGAGAGCCGCCTACCACTCACTTGGTCGTGATTTCAAATCACGATAGGGAAATGTTAATTTATATATAACTTCGGTTTAACATGACGTGACAGTCAAGAGTTTACACCATTACATTAGGTGAGGGTTGTTGTTGTTGTTGTTACGGGGTAAAACAAAATCAACTCCAACTCGGACTGGAGTTTGACAAAGAAACACATCAAATTCTCCATTCATAAAAAAACTACTCCTCAGTTTAAAGAGTCTATATTAGGAATGTTTGAGTATTTCAATTGAGATATCAGTGGATCTTTCGACGAAATAAGGCATTGTATAGAATAGTTTATTTTTTCAGAAATGTTTTTATATAATAAATTGTATTGTTTTTTAAACCATCCATTGACTGCCCTTTTTATGCTATGTTTTCAAGCATTAACTATGTAAATATATTATGTAATACAGAAGAAACATTTTCTTACATCGGTCGCTCCCAAGCACTTTATCTTTAATGAATCAAAAATTAGAAAGAATTAGAAAAACAAATTCATATTAATTTGTTATAATATAAAGTTGTTTATAACAATGAATATATAATATACATATGAATTTATAACAATGAATGTAAATTCATAACGTTGAATATAAAGTTTTCTATTTTTTCTATCCTTTGTTTAAATTATCAGCCGTCTATTGTTATACAAAATACCCTGGCTCAAAGTGATTACAATAAGCGGCTTCCTATGTATTTAAAATTTATATTAGAATATCTTGAATAATTTTATTTATTTATTGAATAAATATAATTATAAATTGGAACAAAAACACTTACCACTTGTTATTAGATTTGACTAGTATTTACCTTCATCCTAATTTTAGTTGTTTTTATACAATTAATTCGAGCCACTATTTTTATGGCAACGAATAACAAATAATTAATAAGTTGTATAAAAACAACTAAGATTAGGAAGAAGGTAAAAACTAGACAAATTTAATAAAAAGTGGTGTGCAACAATACTTCATCCAATAATAATAAAGATTGATTTAAAAACATTTACGTTTTAATTCAAGATATATGTATTTTGAATAAAGTTCCAGGCATTTCTATTTTATTTTTTATTAGATGAAGTATTATTTTCAATCATATGATTACTTTTTACCTTCATCTTAATTTATTAGTTGCTTTTTACTGCAAATGTTGCTCACTGCCGAACAGTAATCGATCTGAACAAAAGTTGCAATAAAAAGCAAATAATAAATTGAGATGAAAGTAAAAAAGTAGTCATACAATTAAAAATAAAAGTTCCATACGTTTTTAATAAAGGTACGGATTTCTGAGAGAAATCTGTGTCGTTATTGATTTTTTGCTGTTGCAGGCATTTTTTTTAACCTTCTTCAAATGTAAGCAGCTGAGATCGGAAAATGAAGAATTACCTTCCGATATTTTATGCATAGGTTAATGCAGACTTTGCTACAGTGATAAGACTTTTCTTTTCATTTGTTACTTGCTCCCTCTCTTTATTGTTCGAGGCTCGCAAAACAACCCTGATAATTTAAGAATTTTTTTACTTGGTAATTGTAGAGGTTCTCCGTACAGTATTTTTACGACTGAGGTTCACACTTCCCTTCAACCGAATCTTATGAAAGCTCGAACATGATTGTTTCGTGAATTGGTCACAGGGACGGAACCTGATCTGACATGCCGGGAATTTCGATCAACATGTAAATGCCAATAATTTCAACTCCTGCAAGTGATTTTTTTCTTTTAATTTTTAAAACTTTTATTCGCTTGATCTTTTTTCTAATTAATCAATCATTGAATTAATTAAATGTAATTGAAATTGTTTCCGTGGAAATTTAAGAGAACATTTTGTAAAATACTCGAAAGAAAGCAATAAAAACCCTTTCCAGTAAAAATCGGTTTGACCTTAAAACAACATTGATCTTTAATTATAGTTGAATATAACAATCACGAGACCGGAAACAACATTTCTATATTGGTAATGGTGTTTTAGCCGAGAAATATTACCATGATTATTATAACTTTTAATTTTGTCTAATTAGCACTCATTTATGAACTTACGATGGAAGTCTTTCTATGTAGAATTCAATTTCTAATTACTTGACTTGATAGAAATTACCTTTCCCGTCTCCATGTGGCCGCTGTTTCAGCTGTTGTTGATACCTGAAACTACCGTAGTCCGCCGCTACTGCTGATGGCGAATTTAAAATCAACGAAAGAGACGGGAAGATTCCCCAGAACGGCATTTTTAGTTCTTTTAACTAGTCTACTGATATCAGGCAATTTAATGTGGTTCAAGAGACTGTTTTTTTCCACTTTATTTTTTTTGTAGGTTTAGTGGTAGGGTTTGTAGGTAGGCTTAGTGTTAGGGTTGGGTTTAGAGTTGGGAGGTAGGGTTAGTGCTGGCATTAGTAGGTAGGGTTAGTAGATAGCGTTAGGAGACAGGGTTAGTGTTAGGGTTGGGTTGGGGTTGTGGTTGCTATTTTTCGGGTTAGTGTAATAATGTGAAATCCAGTACTGGATATTTCCAAACTGGTTTTCTTTGTGTTTTTATCTCCACATAAACTCTTGTAAGATATAAATGGTACGGGGTACCATGCATGCTACGAAATGTTGCCTTCGCGTGGGCCCAAGAACCTTCCAATTGGTTTGTGTGGATTGTTGGATCATTCGGATCCACAAAATGCAGGGACTCGTTCACTGTAAATTTCCCGTCTTCATATGGCTGCCGTTTCGGAACACGACTACTCGGGTGTTTCCGCTGACAGCGGAAACACCCCAGTCGTCGTGTTGTATCTTCCGGATTTGTCCAATTGCCTGTCGGATTCGGTAATGTTCTCGGGATTTCGAACTGAACCCTTTATTCAATCCACCGGGGTGGACTTTTCTCATTCCGCTGTCCATGTTGCGATACCTTGGTGTGATATGGTAACCAATCAAACTTACTGTGCAGGCTTGAACATACACTTTCACGTAGGTTTTCTCAGTCGAGAGTGAGACGCCATCGAGTGAGCTTGTGTACTGTGAAACTATATTAAACCTACACATTATTCTTTGTAGAACATCGTCTCTCGGCTTCTCCTACAGATCTAATTTGGTCTCCTGCAACTTCTGGCGTTTCCCAAAATTGAAAAGGACGAGATTTCGGACCATGAGAACATGACGAAGCAGCTGATGGCGATCCCGAAAAAGGATTTTGCAGACTATTTTGAAAAGTGGAAGGGACTCTGAGACAAGTGTGTTAGGTCCCAAGGGGTTTACCTTTAAGGGTACTAAAGCGTCATTGCCCCATGTAGGCTATTGTTTCGTTAATAATACATGGCCGGATACTTTGTTGACATACCTTTTATTTATGTGAAGATAAATTTAAAAGTAGTACATGCAGATAGATATAGATTTTTCAGCTCGGTGCTAGGGAAAGTGAAGGATTGTACAATGTTAGTCTTCGATATTAAGTTTCCAACATTTTCTCAAGTTACGTTTTAATATTTGTATCTTTCATAAAGCTGAAAATAGTTATTTCATCAATACATGGATTTATTTTACAATCAGTATGTTACTAAGCTTATGCCGATGTGTGCGTGAAAATAATAACATTTGTGCAAAATGTTATTCTGGGTTAACACTAAAGACCGAAATGAAACACATGTGATCAACAAGTCTGTATCCGACAAAAGAACAAAAAATAGAAAAATTAGATTAACGATTATTATCAAATCTTGACTAGTATTTCTCATTTTTATTTCAGTTGCTTTTTATCGCAACTACTAGATCATAAATCCTTGACCGATAGTAAGCAGTGTAGATGGGAAAGAAAAAATAAACCTTCGGTAGGACTCAAACTTGTAGCTCTTATACTCGTGAGTTTGCCTTTCCTGTGAAGCTGTCTTACCGATTAGGCTACGGAGACCAACCAGTTACAGTAATTCAAATCTAGCCATATAGCCGTTATTTCATATTTTCTCTGAACGCCTGATACGCCACCATTTTCTTTTTCTTGGCTTACATACATTAATAATATTAGTTGTAAGGAAAATCAAAACGTTAACCAACGTGTGATGACAATCTGGAAGTTTCGATAAAAAGCAACAGAAATTCAGATCAAAGAAAGACTCGTCGATAATTAATAATAATCTGCAATACCTCATCTAAGAACTTTCAGATAATATTAAAACTGATAGTACTTAGATTACCAACTACCACTTTATTATTTTTCTCTGTTGTTTAGTCTAAAAAGCAAAGTTGTTTCCTGTATCGCAAAACACATGAGGCAATGATTTTGTCTACATTTCTCGGACGATCTTTGAAACCCAACAGTTGTGTTATGACTCATTTTCATTTAGCTAGAATTAATACAGATCTGCGTATCGAAATAATCAGATAAATAAAATACAAAACTATCATAAGCCCTTTATCTTCAGAATACATCGGGGTCATCACTTTGTCAGTTAGAAAGAAGTGACGTCAGCAGAAGATAGTGGGCTTATGATAGTTTTGTATTTTATGTATCTGATTATTTAGACCCCCAGATGCGTATTAATTCTAGCCAAATGAAAATGAGTCATAACACCATTGTAGCAACTGTGGGTTTTTACGGGACCAGGATGCTAGCCCGACGCCCAAGATGGACTGCGTTAGAGGACTAAAGGCTTCCGACTGCCGTTCTATTTATCCATAGCTAGGGGAAGACGTGGAATTATGCCTTTCTGGAGGGCATTTGTGAGAATTTAACACAAATTGCCCCAGCCAGACTTTGATCTCGGCTGGCTGATGTCCACTCTCCGTCATGTTAAACGTTAGCCCACACACACGTCCTTACTTGGTATGAGACGAATATTTAAAAGTATATTGGTACCTGAGATCGACTTTGAAAAAGTAAAACTAATCGCCCATCTTGTTTCTGGATATATATTATATTTTGATTGTTTTCTCTACTCTTGTGTGAAACCAGCAAAAGTCGTCAGTTCTTTAACTATTGGCTCTCAACAGATTTAAATCGCTGCTACTAACAGTCTCATTGTTTGAGTAGCACAAAGTAGACAAATCTTACTACAGTATCAATGGTCTACTAGACTGCATTACGGTAGGTGTGTTGCACTACCTTCGTGTTAATAATATTTGATCAGTACATACATCGCATTGGTGCTACTGTAGTATGAGGTCTACTGAAATGCACATGCTCTACCAAGCTAAACTTGTGCGTGCGTTATCTACCAACATAAACCCTTTTTCATTAAGGGAATGAACATTTCCTACTGCTAATCCGTACGCCCACACAAGAAACTGCTAACAAAAGTAATTGTTTCTCGCCATGTATAGTCTAGTTCAGTTTTTTCTTTACTACACTATTTCCTGTTAATATAAAAGAACTTTGAATCAACCTTTGAACTTTATTCACAACTTATATGCATGATTTAATTACTTTTGTTTCTTTTTTAAAATTAACTAATTATTATGTTATAAGCTCAGTCTGTATCCTCTTTCGATTTCTACATCTATATTTCTCGGTGAAACAGCACTTCGAACCCAACCGAACTAATTTCTTAACAAACTGATGACCCTAAGTAAAACATTATATTTGCTCACGAACTGTGAAAAGTTTAAACATATATTAACATACGTATCTTTACATTATGTCGTCTACCTAACATGTACACGCCATGTTAGTGCAAGGACCGGTAGATAAGTCGCGTGTGGCACTCCGACTTATCTACGAGTACATACGGTATTTTCTTCATCATAAAATAAACTCCAGCTAAACGTTATCGTGTCATCTGCTTTTCTTCAGATATCTTCTGCTTTTCTTCAGATATCTTCGCGTCAATAACAAGAGCTCATATCAGATATCTCATATCGAACCGGTTTTAATAACTATTTTTGTAAATACATCCATTGCATTTTATATCAGACATACACCAGATCAATCCGATAATGATAAAGGTTAGCTAGGCAAACATATTCACAAAACGGAGAATTCTAGCACGTGTTTTTAAAGAAGATCGAAGAGCCAGCTCTTCTTCGTTATGACGCTTACTTAGTATAGCTTTGCGTCTAGTTATTCTAGGGAGTGATCCTAAAAATGCGAAGTGGCCTGGGTACAGTGGATTGAATAAATGTATTGATTTAATAGTCATTTAGGCATGTGGAAATGTACACATTCTCGTCTCTGTTATAGGGATTCAATAGGTGACAGATTCATGGATCATTCATTACATAGAAAGATGTTGCTAAATAAATATTCATAAAGCGCGCTTACCAACACATCTGACATTCATAACTTGGCTTTTAAGATTTCTAATTACCCACCACCAGAGATACAGAAAAACCCGCGACCGATGGTCCTATTAAACATACTTTAGTGCATTTCAATGTTAAAACGCGTCCTTGTAATTCATTTACAAATTTATATCAAGCTTTATTTACTGATTTGAGATTTTCTCATGGTTATTTTCTGAATTGCTAAGATCAAGAAATATTGCTTTTACACAGATATGACGAAAGTAGGTAATACTATTTCTAAAAACGAGCCTAAACCAATGGTCTAAATAGTTTAATTGTGTAACCTCACATTTTATTGACATGCCATTAGCAGATTGTAATGCTTTTCTTTAATACTTTTTAAGAGATTGAAATATATTCTCCTATGGAATAACAGCAAAAGCTGCATGGGAATATAAAATAAATCTTTCTTTATAGGAGGTTCTTTGAATCTGTCCTTATCTCTCAATCCCAAATGACCAAGACATATTCAATAGGTTTAATGCAAGGAGACTGATTTATTCAAATATTTTTGCCATTTACGAGTTATTTTATTGTATAGCGTGGGGATATCTGGCTCATAAACAGAAGACTGCTTTGTCCAAATAACAGTCTGTAAATATTGGGAAACGTTTATCCTGTGGGATGGAAATGTCTATTTCTCGATTTATCTTCCCCTCGCACACAAGAAAATTTTATCAATCATCCAAATTGCTCCCTCCACCATAGCCGAAAATCCGCCATATTTAATAGTGGGGAACGATCAAACAAAAACTTTGGCTAGGCAATTTCCACAATCATACTCATCTGCCGACGGAAAATTGAGCCAATGACATCTAAAATTAAGAGTTTTTGAAACCTGTCATGGTTGACAATGGGGTTATCTATTTTCAGCCGCTACGGCTTGAACAGTCAATATAGGTATATTAGATGTGTTTCCTAAATGGTCACTCACCCACTTTCTTCTCTGTCAACCATCGAAGCATGCCACTGACTAGACATCTTGTTAAGATAGCTGGTAATGGGACAGAGAAGTGATTTTATGACTTCGCCAAAGAGATTAGTACCAAGTGGACATAAACAGGTGAGATTCGAACGTGCCGATTTCCTTTCTTGTTTGCCGATAATCGTAACGCGAATCCGCATTTTTACTCGGAAAAGTTTACAAGCTGTTAAAACATAAAGTCTGGCTGCAACCTCAGTTGCTCACTGCCTTCTTTGAGGAAAGGTGAATATTTTGAAAAGTTGCTTTCTTCTGGCTGGTCAGCAATAATTCACGTGATAACGAATGTGTATTGCCGGTCTGCGGCAGATTTGCACACATCTGTATACATCTACTAATTGGTAACAGACCAGTTCTGTTTTCTTTTCCATTTCTTATCTTATCACACAGAGACCTTTCTTAAGACCCAAGTCGACTTGAACGAGACGCAGTAGTCACTTTTATTTTATATATATATAGGGTTTGAAGCTATAAAGCTTTCTAGACTA
>VCCN01002162.1:6001662-6012317 GCA_006491835.1 Architeuthis dux | reverse complement strand
TAATAATAATAATAATAATAATAATAATAATAACTGTGAAGACGACTAGAATTTGGCCATACAAACCAATCGTATAAGCACAAACGAGAATCTTTATTATACACTGATTTATTCAAACTGTTGTCCTAATCTCGGTTGATTTCGGTCGTTGTTCCCTGCAACCTTCTTCAGGTGCCTGTTGTAATCGGCAACGTTCGCTGAATTTATTCAATCCACGATGGTAGATTGTTCTCATCCCACTGTCTATATTAGGGGATATCTCGTATTTAGTTAATAGCGAAATGTGAATGGTCTGTTGTATATTTACATGTCTAAGACACCAACATAGTCTTGTTGTTGCAAGTAATTACGACCGACCAATGCCATCGCGATGGCATCCCCAGTAGGATTCATGTGGGGAAACTTTAAAGTCGTTCCATAATGTTACGACCCCCAACTGGTCATGTTTCGTTTTAAGACACATGTAATCTCGGCGAAAAGAAAGCAATCTTTACGCTTGGGTACCACGCGGTATTAAAAAGAAATCCAATTCAACGACGAATTGGAATTCGCCAATCTAACATCACGCAAAGATATCATTTTTTATACATTTCTGGCAAAGTTTTGATTTATGAGTTTTCACGCTATAACGTAATTTCCCATGTATTTTTGGCAAAGTCTGACCTACCTACTAACACACACGCTATCCGAAAGTAGCGTCTTCCTATAAAAACCTTTCAACAGCTGAAATAGCATAAAGAGAAGAAATAATTATCCTTAATTTATATAGGAAATAATTTTGAATGTCCCCCCCCCCAAAAAAAATAAATGGTGATGAGGGTATGTTAGGTCGTTGGAGGTTGAGGTGGTGGGAGCTACAGCACAATGGGGTGCCGGAGAAAGAGGGAGAATGTGTGCACTGCCTGAATAAAAGCTCGCTGCAAAACTAACGCAGAACGCCATTTTCGCTTTTTTCCAAAAAAACAAAAGAAATGCATTGAACGAACTTTCGGAAAAACGGGGTATTTCCCCAATGTTGAAGAGCTAAATATAATAAGGTGGGAAAGGCCTTTATCCAGCAGTGGACACATGACGGCTGATGATGATTATGATGATGATGATCCCTCGTTTTACGAGTTTACGAAGTTTGTTTTACGTCACGTATCTTTTACAGAAGACCCCATCCGACATTACTGTTAACTGTGTCTGGGAACATCTGAAACCATTTTTTTTCACATGTATAGAACGATGATGATTTCCCAGAGACCTTTCCTTAATTCGTCCGAAAATTGTGTGTACTGTTCAAGGTCTTATTATAATTTTAATGCGTTTGTTTTCAGATTATACCTAGTTACATAAATTAGCATCGCTGGAAAGCAAGTATCAGTAACAACAGTGTGCAGATGACAAAATGGAAAAGAAGTACACATTTAAAAAAACCGGATGTCACCTAGCAATTCTGCCTGGTGTATAAAAAGAAATTTGAATGAAGATTAACATTCTGATTGATGTGAATAATATTTTTCCGGATTCCAAGGAAAGGTCGGTGTTATGACCGTTATTCATAATTAATCAGATTAATGTTCGTCTCTTTACACAGAGTTCGGGTTCATTTTTATCGTTTGATTGGATTTTATTTTCCCGCTTCCTCGCTAGTTGTAGCTGTTAGATTAAAAGTAAACGAGAATAACCGGACGAAATCGATACAAAAAAAATCGAGAGGCTTTGATTGCATCTATGATAAAATAATATTCTCTAGCTGTCTGTGGCGATTCGTCGCGGCAGTTAGTTTGAGTTCAATTAATTTGGGTTAGCGACTACAGGTATACTTTGATTAGTGCGGTTAATTCGTTCTAAAATTAAAGGTCTTATTATAATTCTAATGCCTTTGTTTTCAGATTATACTTAGTTACATTAATGTGTACAGTAATACGTTAACAGTACTACATCAAAACCAGCACTAATAAAAAACCGCACAATTCAAGGTATAACTTTTGTCCGGCAAAAACTGTTCCAAATCCCAAATCATATAAATATAATAGCCTTATACTGTCAGTAACGCTTGCCTTAATTTCCAACCACTGCCAATCTCTTTCTTAATGAATTTCAATGCGATTCCATAGTAAAACCATTTACAATGTATTTCTAAAATAAAATTAATCGCAAAGAAATGTATTTCTATAGTAAAATCAGTAGCAATGCATTTTTATTATACATATAGTAAACCTATTCTTTCAGTACTACTTCCTTAATTCATGGTCACTGACGCTCTTTTTCTTCGTGGTTTTTAATGGATTTCTATAGTAAAATCATGAGCAATGCCTTTGATACATATCATAACCTTATTCTTCCAGTAACGCTATCTTTAATTCCTGGCCACTAACACAGTCTTTCTTCCTGATTTTCAATGCACTTCTACAATAATATAATTTACAATGATATCTATATGAATATTATTTGCATAGTATCCCTATAGTAAAACTATTAGCAAAATGCGTTTACGTCATTTACTTAGTAACGCTTGCAGAAATTCCTTCATGATCTTCAATGCATTCTATAGTGACGTCATCTAAATGATTATTTATTACTTTAGCAAAATGATTTGCAATGCATTTCTATAGTAAAATATTAATAAGATATTAGTAACAAAATGTTGTATTCTTTATTCAGTATAAACTACAGTGTACCCCTTATCTTCGCTCTATTCATAAGTTTCACTTAATAATAGATCCAAAGCGCAAGTGATGCTGGCATTTCGGATATGCTGAAAAGAAGCCGTAAAAATAGCCCTTTGAGTAAAATGTGACGTAAGTAATATCTTACTGTAGATCCTACAGTAAGAACAGATCTTCTATCTGTCACATAACTTTTATTACAGTATATTGTTATAATTGTTCTATTGTATTATTAGTTTTTGCTGTTAATCTTTTATTATTCCTAATTTATGAATTAAACTTTATCATATGTATGTATGTATGTATGTATAGGAAAACATAGTATATATAGGGTTCAGTAGTATTCGCGTTTTCGGCATTTGCTAGGGGCCTTAAGATATTCCCCGCGGATAAGGGGGAATAATTGCTTTTCTTTTTTTTACCATACAACCTTTTCTTATATCAGAGATTGGGTTTTCAAAATAAGCAGCTATACAAATCCAGAACTTTATATTCTGACTACAAGGTTTCAAATCTCATACTCTGACTCTACCTCACCTATGCGATGATCGCACGACTAGTTCCTGCTGTAATCACGAATTATTAATTTTGACATTTGGATTAGAAACGATAGAAAAAAGTTGAAAAGAAAAGAAAAGACAATCTGTTTGTTTACTTTTTTCATTAAAACCCACCAAAGACAAATTCTGAAAACTAAAGTAGTTGCATTAATGCTTTCTGTCCATTTCTTATTTCTATCGATTTTCTTCGAGGACGCAAAATCTATTTTGACAGGATAAAGTCTTGAAAGATGAACAATTACTAGAAACAGAGGACAATACAAGCCCAGCAACCGATGTCTTGCTTTTCGTATTAGCCTTGCAGTCATAGAAAAGCGTTTGACATGATAAAAAAAAGTAAATGCAAAAGAAAAGAAGAAATTAGACACTCAATGGAATGCGTCACGTGACCAACGTCTTTTGGCAGCATGCTGTGTTGGGGGTGATCAATCAAAGAATTGCCTTATTCTCATCAAATAAAGCGTGATTGCTGCCGGACACAAACTAAGGAATCAAGTTAGCATTAACTTACATTGAAAATTGAATCATCCACTAAAAACCTATTATGGGGGGGGGGGGTTAAAAAGGTTTTTTTACGAGACATAATGAGGAGTGATGTTAACATTTTCATCCATCTAGCCCCATTGTTACGGCCTGTATGCGTGGTAGATACAGATAAACCGGAGAAACCTATGTTGACAGTTTTGGTGACAGTTTTAGTGACAGTATTGATTGACGGTTTCTAACAAAAAGGCAATGCAAGAAGAAAAGAAAAAAGTGCGAGGTTAAAGGGAGAAATAGAAAGAAGAAGAAGGTGACAAGAAGTGGGAACAATTGTAGAGGATGAAGCTTAAAGGAGAAGAGAAAATGGAAAAGGGAAAGAAAAAGAAAGCACGGACTCAAGAAAGGGAGAAGAGCAAGGAGAGGGTGGGGAGAAAGCAAAACAGAGGTAGAAGATAGTCAAGGTTTATGAAGAAAAGGAAAAGAAAAAAGGATAGAAAAGAAGAAAAGAAATCACGAAATTAAGAAAAAGAGAAGAGCAAGGCGAGAGTGAGAAGAAACGAGCTCAGTTTAAGAAGATGAAGTTGAGGTTGAAGAAGACAAGTGCTCAAGTAAAAGCATCTATGATAAGATGGGGAGGTGCTGTTAATAAGTAGAACCGAATTAAAGATAGACGATAATAAAACTGAGAAGGGAAAAAAGAAGAAGAAGGGGGGAAAGAAGGGAAATAATGGACACAAAAAGAAGAGGAAGGGGAAAGAAGAGGAGGAAGACCAAAGAGACGAGATGTTGTAACAGACGAAATAAAACGGCGTAGAAAGAGTAGAAACAAGGGAGAAAAGGTTTTGCCAGGGAGATAAAAAGAAAGAGGCACGATGTATAATAATTAAGATGTCTTTAAAAAAGGAGGAGGAGGTGGAGGAGGAGGAGTATGAGAATACATAAAAGAAAAGGGTCGTGGTAAAATACGAGAAGCAATACAAAACATATGAGAAGCGAAGCAAAGGTAACATTTATTATGCATTAGTAATAATTGTTTTAATCAGTGAATAACCCTAACCTTGACCTAAACCCTAAATTCCTTAATTAATCCCCACAGACCAGTGTATAAAAGCTTTTTTAATTACATTCCTTTTACTTTTTGTTGCTTTCCGTTGCCTCTTGTATTCTATCACCAACGCCAGACAGCGAGCAAAAAGTCGTCGGAAAAGACATAATGTCGGACAAAAGAAAAAGAAAACAACCTTGTAGACCAGGAGTTCTCAACCTTTTTGGCGACATCGCCCACTTTCACATGGGCATCTTTTCCAACGTCCGCCTGTATAGTGAATATTCAAAAGGATATCAACATCTTTTTAACAAAAGAATAAAAGTGAATAGCTTCCACGTTACAAGAGTATTTAATGACATTAATGTTATGTAATAACATCAAGTTTTTGGCACACAGATGCCGTTTTCAGATATCAGATATCATGCGACCCCTGCGTCTGGTGCGACGCAGCTGACGCAGACACATTGGTTTTAAAAATGAGTCGTCTTTTAGTCACCTCGCTTGGTTATATCCAGCCTACTTCTGCTTTTAGATAGCAAGGTGCTAACGTGGCTGAAACCAGCTTCTACCAAGTAGGACTTTAATTGCTTCCATAGATTGGGTTAAGAATTCAATACCTCTAATGGTACCACAATCCTTGTTTGCCGTGAAGCCAATACATCATTATGACAACATTGTTATGCTGTGACTCTAGTAATTCTCTTTGTACATCGTCTTCACACTCGACTACTTAGACTTCAAACGGGTTGCTATACCAAACTGGAACAGACAATGCAATGATATCTTGGAATCGCTGTACCATGTCATCATTCAAAAATTGTAAATAGTCGCGATAGGTAATTATATACTCATCAACCAATTCAACTTTCAATCTATCCAAGCGTTGAATTGGTGGAGTTGACGTCTGGAAATGTTCATCTTAAATAGCGCTTATTTAGAAATGAAGGCAGCGATGGATGCTTTACAGTCGATAATTGTTGTTTGCCTCCCTTGCGATAACGTATTAATATCATTACGTTTGGTGAATATGTCGCTAAGGAAAAAGATACCACGTTTTGCAGCAATCAGAGAAGCGGATAGTGGAATGTTTTCAAAGAATTATATGATCGTATCAAACAGTTCGATAACAAGAACAACACAGTTGCCTTTTGATAACCATCGTACTTCAATATGGTACATTATCAAGGCACAGTTGACGGAAAATTCAATTAGACAAAGAATTCGATTTTAGTTTTCCACCGTATTGATAACTAACTACAGTACATCATTGAGTTTGCTGTTGATACTTTTCGCCATTAAATGCTGTCGGCGAACCACGCAGTGAACGGTTAAAGTAGGAAGCGAAATTTCAAATTTTATGAGAGAAGAGAAACCTGTATATCTTCCTACCATAGCAGGCGCTCCATCAGATGTGCAGGCAGCACTATTGATCAATAGGATGTTATGCTCATTAGAGAATTGCTTCAATAATTCTAAAATAGACGTACCTTTTGAGTCAAGCAGCAATTGATCAGTGAACAAAATTTCCCCATAGACTTCAACCCTATGAGAACATGTTGTTCACTGATCAATTGCTGCCTGACTCAAACGGTACGTCTATTTTAGAATTATTGAAGCAATTTTCTAATGAGCATAACATCCTATTTTGATCTGATGGAACGCCTGCTATTTGTAGCCACTAAGTGCTGTCGGTGAGCCACGCAGTGAACAGTTAAAACAGAATACAACATTCCAAGTTTTATGAGAGTAGAGAAACCCCTGCATCTATCTACCATAGGGTGAAGATTTTCATTGAAAAACCGAACATATACCAGTATCAAGCATTGATGGCCCACAACTCATCCACTTGTATGGAACATTCAAAACACTGGAGAATATGAATGAGAAAAATGTTTGACGTCGATGTCCATTTCATCTATAAGTTGAGTAATTGTGACATTACTAAGAGGAATTGTCCTTATAATGGTGTCAGGCTTTTTATGCATTACAGTCGAGTGATCTTCTTCAATAACAAGGACCGGCCTTTGTGACGAGTAACGCAATATTATACGATGCAATCATGCCGTTATCTTGCTGTGGAGTTGCCTTCTGAAATACCGATATCGATGTTTTCCACTTTTTGAATGAGGCCTTAAGTTGCATGAAATATGATAAAGGTCTGTCCTTCTGGTCAGCACGCTTAGAATGTAAATGATACTTCAAGCGTGAAGGTTTCATGGCTTCGTTGCTTAAGGTTTGGTTGCACAGAAAACACATAGGTAATTGACTGTTATGAGGAGAAGCAATACACCTATAAGATAAATAATCAATGCTTTATTGGTGACACATTATCTTAACTGGGGGCATTAGGGTATTTAAAAACCGTACACTAATCAGTGAAAATAGCAGGAACAATAGATAATAACATTTTAAGTAATTGTCTGCGCATTCAACAGCTATTGTTGTTAAATGTTATAACTTTTCTCCCTTTTTTCTGTAATGTTGCAATTTCTTTCCCAGTTAAATTGATTGATTGAGTTATATGATTCATAAACTGCATGAGAGATTTGCGTATTGTGAAAACGCAATGTAAGCATTGGTTCACGTTCATCAAGTTATATTGTTACTCAAGGCCCGTCTTCAATAATCTACAAATACGAGAATGCAAGACTGTTGCAATCACTCAGAGTGGCAAAATGCTGACGTCAACATCCGAATTCGGGTTCCACTTGAAAAAATCCTACTAATAATTTTCAATGGGAACATTGTGTTTGTTTCTTTTTTCGTAGATGTTGTGGTTATTTCGACTGTACTTTTGCACGCTTTGTAAGTATAGGATAGCCAGTTCATGCTGAATAAATACTTTGATAACTTTTAGTCATTTTATCGATTTTCATTCGTTTTTTCCCGCTGGAAGTTCTAGCAGACGAGTATTGAACGCCAATGGACTGTTGACAACAAAGCGACAACATAAGAAAAATGTCTGAAACTACTAACCGTGTAAAATTTGTGTTATTAATAATAATAAGGATTGTAGAAAACTTTCAACTAAAGATTATTTACTGCACAATATGAAGGTGAAACCAAACATCTTTTACAAAAGATAAGTAAATACGTATAGTAGTTTTATTTGCGAAATAATAACTTCGCCAATTCGGCGTAACACATGTATTACGTACTCAGAGAGTGTAGTACAGGCGTAGGCACACCTACACACACATTTACACATTTCTCTACGCACCTACAAAATGTGCGATATTGCAGTGCTGCTTGGTAAATTAATAATAAAAATAACATGTTGCTCTTGACTCATTCTTTATTGTGAATTACAGACTTTAATACTCAAATTCTTATATCGCCCACCTTAATTTCAAAACGCCCACCATTTTCTGCAAAGTTGCTCACCGCCCACCCAAGAGTTGAAATCGCCCACCGGTGGGCGATATCACCCAGATTGAGAAACCCTGCTGTAGACTGTTGTTGGAGCCCAAATTAAAAGCCTGGATTCCAAACGCTGAGCTTCAGGCTGGCACAACCTCCCTAATTGTATGCTTGGAGTAACACAATTCTTCTCCCCTCCCATTTAGCCTTCTACCGTACATTAGCAAAGCTTATTAAATATCATTAGTTGATATTTACAGTGTATCGTTTGAGATAACAAAGAGAAGGAGAAGGGGAAAAGGAAGAAAAACATTAAAATAATCAAAGCATAAAACGGCAATATTTCTTATGTAGCTGACATTTACAAACAAGAATTATTAATACTTGAACTTTATTCATGTTTAGCGATATTCAGAAAACACAAGTTTTGATTAGTGTCTCTCTTTTTTGGTCATTTCACAATATTATGTTCTGTTCTATTTTACACGATGATTTTGTTTTATTCCAGTATTTCCTGTCATGACGCAAACGTAAAGACACTTGTCACGATTTCTCGCCATTGACTCCGTATTATATGACCTGGATGAACCATTCAGTC
This sequence comes from Architeuthis dux, assembly GCA_006491835.1. Classification (NCBI taxonomy): domain Eukaryota; kingdom Metazoa; phylum Mollusca; class Cephalopoda; order Oegopsida; family Architeuthidae; genus Architeuthis; species Architeuthis dux. The sequence continues at coordinate 6,003,614 of VCCN01002162.1, read as the reverse complement.
GGAGGTGAATCCACAACAATGTTCTCGTTTCTTGAAACACCAATTAACAGGATATATACAGCATATATCTTTGTCTTCCACTTTGAACAACTTCACCATAGGTTGGTTAGCCTAGGTACTAAACAGAACAGTGGAATAGAATATGAATCTCTGTGCCCCAGATATATGAAGATAACAAGGTTGTATTAAAATGACCCACAACGCAGATACCAACGCTTCAAAAGTATCCCACGATGCTTCAAAGAGTTAAAAGTACAAAGAAAATGCTAATTTGCTTTAATTATTCATTTCATCCTCCCGAAAGCTTTTCGGATTATTGAACTCATTATGTCTTAATTATTTTCGTATTCCCACAACGTTTCGGCAGATCCATTCGGTAACCTTCAGGTGTAGAAAACAGAGGGATCTCTTTTTCTTATAATTCAGAGATTGAGGAAGAGGAATTATTAAGTGTTTGTTGTGTAAAATGAATGCTTTTTTTAATCATTAATATATGTAGGTATTGATGTACCTACGTACATTCCCAAGGAGAATACTTGAAAGGATACAGTTAAAACTAAGAGTGAACTTTTAAGGAGACATGTTTATATTATGGTAAAATTCCCTAACTTTTGATATTGTTCAATTTATCTCTGACTGCTTCCCACAGCTGGTCAGTGTTCCCAGACCTTCTCATCCAGTCTGTCCTTAATATGCGCCCATAAGGTTTGCCGACACTACCAGGCCAAAACATCACAGACAAAGACTGCCGCTCAAACCATGATTTTGTCGTGTACATTATCTTGTTGAAATATGACCTCTTGCCATTTATTTCCACCACAGAACTCATCCAGGCTTGGAGACAACCTTTTTCTGTGATATATTTATGTACTCCTTAACATTAATATACTTCACGCACTGTACCAGCTCGCCAAGCCAGATGCAGAAAACACCCCCATACAATAATTCTACTGTATCAATACTTCACCTTGGTAGACAGGCATTCTGGGTTGAATCTTTCACCTGTCCTCCGGGGACAGCGTTCTGGAGCATGGGTAGACAGCTCAAAGCGTGACTTATCACTCCAGAGAACACGGTATCATGGCAGCCATAAAGTGATAGAAATTTGAGTCGGTCTGCTACGTTCTTTGTGAACAGCAATGGTTTCTTTGTATACCGCTTTGATTAAGAATCAGCTTCGTTCAGCCTTCTTGAAATTGTTCTTCTTCAAACAAGGTGATTTTTGAATTTCTGTTCGTTGGAGTATTTTTACGATGCTTGAAAACAATCATTTCCAGCCTTTTGTAATCACGGCTTGTTGCCGCTTTAGGTCTTCCAGAACCTGATTTTAGTGCCACAGAACATGTCACTTGAAATGTGTGACCAATTCTCTGAGTTGTATATAATGGAATCTAGATATCCTCAGACTTAAAAAGTTTCGTAATATCCGGGTAAGACTTTCCTGCTTGACGAAGAACAGCAATGCGTTTTTTACTTCAACAGTTGCATGACATTTAGACTTTTTTAAAGACATTTCGAAACAAGAATTCTGGTGTAACCTTCTAGGAATATACACAGAAAAGAACGGTGAACTATGAAACAACTCCCACTCAATTTTATGTATGTTCATCTGGGTCAGGCCAAAAAAGACTATCAATAATTTAAAATATGCTTACACACAAACTTGGCATATTTGTTGTATATTATTGTCACATATTTTGCTTCTATTCAATAAAACAAAAGGGCAATTTATATATACATATATACGTAATATATGGTGTGTTGTTAGTGGAAGATGTTGGCTTATGAGTGTGTGTGAGAATATGTGGGTGTAGCTGGTTTGTGTGTGTGTGTGTGTGAGTGTGGGGATCATGGTGTGAGAGAGGGTTTGTGTGTGTGTGTTGGTGGTTTGTTAATAGTGTGTGAGGATCAGGCTGTGTATGTGAGTGTGCGTGTGTAAGTGTGTTGTTGAG
>VCCN01002162.1:5751774-5763539 GCA_006491835.1 Architeuthis dux | reverse complement strand
CCACTCTAAATGCGTTTTTAGCGGGGCTTCAATTTACAATGTAAGCCTATGCTAAATTGGTTCCTTAGTCTGTGTTTAGCAGCGTTCACTCTTGGTTTTTGTAAATTCGGAATTTTTAGTGATCCAAGAAAAGGCGAGAAAAGTAACTTATTCATTGATCACCCCCTTTTCCAATTTTTTAATTGATCAACCCCAACAAGGCATTACGCTTTTTAGGACCGCATCGGGACCAACGATTTTAGACCCAATAACCGGCTGGTCCGATTAATCGACCAAGGCAAATAGTTTTCTATGGAAATATGTTTATAAAAAAACTCTTTTTTGAAGAAATGAGCAATGCAAGGGCGGTAACTTAGTCAACCAAATCATAAACGGCATATCTTTGAGAGTTCGCTTATTTCACATTTAACTTGAGTCACGAGCTAAAACTATCGGAAAGATAGTTGTTTTGAGAAGTAAATAATATTTTATGTTGTAAATCTATCAGATTTTATTAAAAAAAAAAGGTTAATCCGGTAGCACTGCTGCTTGGTCCAAATAAACGGCGCATTGGTCATAATAAACGAAGCAAATTAGCGATGATTGCATAAGTTTGAATAGGTTCTTACAAAATTGGTCCAATTGTGCGGCTGGTCCTATTAAGCGGAATCCACCGTAATAGTTGGATATTTAAAAGCGTTCAGTTTTATTGGACTCCTCTCAATAAATAACAAGGATGAGAAATGGTTTCATTGTCTGGTTTTGACGCTCGCTGTGACTGCATTTGTGGCGCGCTTTCAAATATCAAAAGCCAGTTTTTGTCGGCTGGTTGTTTGTGATTGGTTGCTGGGGCCCAGGAAAAAGAAAGAAAGAACAAAACAAGGCCTACATTCCTTACGGATTTAATTCTTTGCTCTTGAAGGGAAAAATCACACATCCCTTAATTGGAAGTGACATTCGTCCATTACGAGATTCAAGAAAGTAAAAATCTACAGATATTTTTTGCAAGCAACGCCGCAATAAAGACAAAACAATAATGCATTTAAATGCAGTGCGTTTTACTTTCCTGTGCGCATGTGGCATATATCAAGGTTAGTAAAAAGAAAAAAGAAGCCTAACTCCAAAACAAAACAAAACATTAGTATGTAACGGGGGAGGGGGTACCATTCTATTGAACGACTTTTCATCGAAAATGCAAAATACACACATACACGCCACAAAGACACATCTGCGCACATATACATATGCACACACATACCGCATACACACCTGCCACATACGCACACAGATACACACATACACGCATTCCACATTTTCATATCCATACGTGCTCGCAGAGGTCACATATGCACACACATAGTACAAACACTCATACTGCTGCCTGCCTTGCCTCCTTCCTAGCCAAGTCCTGGCTCCTTGCCCCCTTCCTACTATCAGCATCATCATCAGCCGCAGCCCTACCGTCGAAATTGGATCATTTGAATGGAATTGATTTTAACACTTTAACGTCTTTTTCAAATACCGGAATGTTCAAATATTTCTTTCATGAATTCTCTATCTATCTATCTATCTATCTATCTATCTATCTATCTATCTATCTATCTATCTATCTATCAAAGCTAGTTCCTATCTATCTATCTATCTATCTATCTATCTATCTATCCTAGTTCATATCTATCTATCTATCTATCTATATCTATCTATCCTAGTTCATATCTATCTATCTATCTATATCTATCTATCCTAGTTCATATCTATCTATCTATCTATCTATCTATCTATCTATCTATCTATCTATCTATCTATCTATCCTAGTTCATATCTATCTATCCAAGCTAGTTCATATCTATCTATCTATCTATCTATCTATCTATCTATCTATCTCAATCTGATCATGTCTATCAATCATGAGGGAATTCGTCGAATATACTCCTATAATGTACATTGATGATAGATTAATGGCCTGTCCTTTGATGTTACCTCCCAAAGTGTTTTACCCGCTTCTGTTTTTCTTCAGACTTCCATTTGAAAGCTAATTCAACTAATTTCCCTTTCAACGACTCGAAAACACCAATTAAAGTCAACGACAGCGATAACACCATTAATTATTACAGCGTGTTGTTGTTTTTAACCTTTTCTAATGACCCTTTTAAGCCACTTTTCCTGCAGTTGGCATCAGCGGTTACTCAGCGGTTACAAACCCAGGACCGATCACTGTGGCTCAATGGTAGAGTGCTCGCCTCTGGCATAGGCCGATAAAATATTATGGGAATTCCAAGGCTCTTCAACCTGTTACTTTTGTAGTATAATGCCGGTTTTATTTCTTCTTCACGCAGAGAGAGTATGGGAGAGATAGAAAATATGATGATGATGATGACGACGTCTCGTTCCGGGTCTTTTGACGGTAGCTGAAATGTCTATGGAGGGAAATTAATTTCGGAGAAAAGGCTCTCCCACGTGGGTGGAGAGAAAAGACTGCAAAATTCAGGATCTTCAATTGGAAATCTGTGGTTTTATTTCCGTCGATATAAGTTCTTTTCTGTGCCGGTTCGCGGGTTACTTTGAGACATGGAATTCTGTTTCATTTAGTTTTCTAAACGAGTTGGTCACTTTTCTACTAAGGAAATCAAGGATTCTTCCTCCCTTTTCCTCCTCCCTTCATCCGACAGGGTGAAACTACTTCGTCCCTGACCTGTCGTCTGTCTACCGGATCCTAAACTGCTAACTGCTTCTAACCGGCTCTCTCCTCCCTCACCCCTAACGAGCAAGGGATTCTCTAACGGCTTCAGATCTCCTGCCGTATTTTCAAATCAGGGCCCCTTTAAAAGGCCACCGGTAATACGATATGTCCTGTTGGTCACGTACGCCGTTTGACACACATTCCTAGACCCGGTAATACGATATGGGCTTTTGGTCACGTACGTCAAACGAGCGAACACACGAACACAGAGTGTATTTCGTTACACTTTTAAGTTTAAAAAAATATAAATATTTGAGTAAATTAAGTCATTCTCCCTTCATGTTGCATTCACCCACCCACCAGAACAATTTCAATTGTGATATAGTGCCCCTAATCAAAACCGCACTATTCAAGGTATTCCTGTATAATAGTATTTTTATGCAACATAAACTGTGTATTAGTTTAATGTTTATTGCTTCTTTCATATTCTGAAGATATGTTTATCAATATTAGAAACTGTCAAACCAAACTTTCACAATTGGTTTCTTCAGTTTTCAAGTTGGACTGGCTGGCTGGCTATGTATGTATGTATCACGTGTACAGGCTGAAAATTTCAACATTTACTCCTTATCTAGAAAAGAATGTATTTTTAAAAATATTTTTGAAAATTACTCCCCTAAATAGATTTTTATTGGGTGGTTCAATTTACAATGTAAGTTCATACTAAATTGATCCCTTAGTTTGTGTCCGGCAGCATTCACGCTTTTTTTTTCTGAAAATTATTATTTTAGTTATAACTGCCCAACAAAAGGCAAGAGACATAACTTATTCATTGAACACTCCTTTTTTCCAATTTTTTAATTGATCACCCCCAGCACAGCATGCTGCCCCAAAAAGACGTTGGTCATGCGACGCTTTCTATTGGGTGACTAAACCAGACCTGTTCTTTAGATCATGACAACTAATCTTTTGACAACTGGACTGCTGATAACTGTAGACCAGGCGTTACTTTTTGGGACATCTCTATAGGTAGCGCTCTTGTTGAATAATTGTTACCCTTTAAATCTTAATTATATTATCAAGACTGCTCGCCATACACAAGAAAGGGTCAGCGCGAATTGAGGCCACTCAAAACACCAGGGCAAGGTGACCTGACATCTATTTATTGAAACTACTTGTGTTGTACATGAATAAATACAACGCACAGGACATACAATAAGTGGCTGGTTGCAGTGGACAGCATTCTTTTATAGAAATGTGCTAATCCGAGAATTGCCAGTCGATTGTATTAGGACAAATAGTTGAGACATACAAACGCAATAAGATGTTTGCATACAACTTATGTATTTACCCGGTTACAAATGTGTATTTACATGAACACACAAGCACATAGCCTATCTATTGGAGTGTCACGCATTTATAAACATAGATATGGGAAACACCCACATCTGTATATATAGTAATAAAGAAAGAAGTGACCTCAAGTTTTCCGGTACATGTATTTCATGATGCGTGTTCTCAGGTTCACATCACCAGAGTAAATGCTACTATACAATGCTGCTGAATTGTCTCATTGCTTTGACCAGTTGGTGGTGGCGGGGACGTACGCTTTCATCTGGTCATAGTGAATGGTATTAAGAAAATCAATAGTACCAAATACAGTATATATATATATACTATTGGATGTATGATACACTTATGCATCAATAACCACGTAGTCCTTAGTTATGTTCCGACATAGATATCCATTGGTTGGATCAACCAGCCAATCACATAACAACAAAAAACTAGACACGCCCACATGAAACATGAACATCCATTGGACGAATCAACTAGCCATCCAGATAACAACAATAAACTAGATGTATAAAAACAATTGGAAATAACATTCAAATGTTCATTATGAAAATCTATGTGAAACCAGCAGTACCGCTTGTAATGAACCATTAAAATTGATTCCCATATATATATAGAGAGAGAGAGAAAGAGAGAGAAAGCTCTATAGCTTTAAACACTAAAGGTGTGGCTGGAAGAAAACAATATACGTTTTCTCTTTTAATATAGAAAGTTTCATATTCATATAATATAAAAATATATAAAAATATTTTCCGTAGTAACATCTTAAATTTAAGATATTACTACGGAAAATATTTTTTAAACTAAAGATCTTACCTACAGAAATGCTTTTACGTTCTGTTTATTCGAGATGTTCAGAGGGATTTATGTTTTATACAGAATTAGATCTTATAGTACTATAAGTAAATATTTTGTGTAGTGATCATCAGTTGTTTCGAGGCTTTAAAAATAAAACAGTCATTCTACCATGGTTCACCAGCAGTGCTGATCAAGCACCACCTCCCCCAAGCTATACTTCTTATATTTAGTTTGTTCTTTTGTTTTAGGGCAGTATCATAATATATATATAGTTTGTTATTTTATTTAGTCAAGTAAGTGTATTGTAATTATGCACATATATATGTGTGTTAGTATAGGTTGTTTCATAAAAGACACAGCCCTAAGAATAAGACGGCAGAAATTACGTACACGTTAATTTCATGCTACACTATTGGACATGTGGTAGTACTGTACTCAGAGTATACTAAAAAACAGTATTTAGCAGTTGAAATGATTGCAGCATGCGCTAGCTTCATTCGAGCATCCATTCCTTTGTTTTGTGTCAGCTATGTCGTTTTCCAAAGTAATACAATGTTTATGGTACGAACATGTGTCCCGATTAAAGGAAACCACTTTCAACATCTATTGTGTCCAAGACTCTAACACCGACCACTTAAAGATAGGCATAGACTTATATAGATAGGTAGTCACTCAATAGAAACCGTCACGCCTCAAGCATGCCGTGTTGGGGTGATCAATTAAAAAGTGTGGAAAAAGGGGTGATCAATGATTAAATTATTCTCTCGCCTTCTGTTGGGCAGTGAACACTAAACAAATCTGAATTTTCAAAAAACAAGCCTCAATGCTGCTGGACCAAATCCAAGGGATAAATTTAGCAGAAACTTGCATTGCAAATTGAACCACCCCAATAAAAACCTATTTACGGGTGGAATTTTCAAAAAAGATTTTTCTAGACATAATAAAGAGTACATGTTGAATACATACATAGCCAGCCAGCCAGCCAGCCAGCCAGCCAGCCAGCCAGACCAACGTGAAAACTGAAGAAACCTACGTTGTCAGTTTTAGTTGATAGTTTCTAATAGATAGATAGAAGGCTAGATCAATAAGCCCGTAGCCTGTTACATAGTTATTAGCTGATGTTTTATCTGAGATTTTCAATGTATAATGTTCGATCTATGGGATTACTATTCACAAAGACTGTCCAAGACTCTGCCACCGACCACATAATGATAGGCATAGACTTAGATAGATAGATAGATAGATAGATATAAGGGTGGATCAATAAGTCCGTAGCCTGATACAAATTAGCTGGATCTTTTTTTAAATCTGAAATTTTCAATGTATGATGTATATAATATAAGGAAATCACTTTCAACACCTATTGTAAAGTAAAAATGTATCTGTAATTAGCCTCCTTTTGTAATCTCTGTGTAATATGTGTCATTAAAAGATAGTTTTTAGATTTAAAATGGTTTAAATACAAGTTTTCAGAAGACGGTTGTATCGTTTTGAAACACCCTGTATGTGGCAGGTTAGTTAACCGTTGAAACAAGGTGAAGGTCGATATATACAAATCGAGTGTTTGTTTAGCGGAGCAGATACAATCTCGTAAAAGAAAATTCGTATGTGACGTTGGTGGTCGATAGGGAATATCTTTGTTGGAAGGAATTGTTGAGTCGGGGTGGGTACAGGTTTTCAGTGTTTTTGTATTAAATTACGCGATATAACTTAATTTTACAAGCGTTGCTGTAAACGTTTACATTTCATGTTTGATACCGCCTTTTTATTTTACTTTACATTACCAGAAAAAGAGTCTCTCTTCCCTACGGATATTATATATTGCAAGAAGAATGAATCGGCCGAAACGTTTCTATGGATATGAGTTTGAAGACTGTTTAATAACTTTGTAGTTTTGGTGCAATTCGTTACGGTAAAACTGATTGTTAGAAATTGTCAACCAAAACTGTCAACATGGATTTCTTCAGTTTTTAAGTGGGTCTGGATGGCTATGTATCTATCACGCGTATAGGCCACACTGATGGGGCTAGAGATTTAGGGGCTAGAAAACAGGTTTTTTTGTTTTTTGAAAATCCCCCCCTGGTTTTATGGGGTGTTGGGTTCAATTTGAAATGTAAGTTTATGCTAAATTGATCCCTTAATTTGTGTCCAGTAGCATTCACGCTTGTTTTCTGAGAATTCAGACTTTTTTAATGATCACTGCCCAACAAAAGGTCAGATAAGTAACTTATTCACTGATCATCCCTTTTTTCCAATTTTTTAACTGATCACTCCCAACAGCATGCCGCCAAAGGACATTGGTCACGTGACGGTTTCTATTGGGCGACTAACCAGACCTGTTTGTAAGTATGTTGATGTTATTAACCTCCTTGTCAATTAATATCGACGGCGAAGAGTTTAGATGAACTTTGTTACTGAGAGTCTTTATGATGTATAACTTAAGATTTGTAACTTAGAAATTAACAAATTATGTTGTATAATGCCGGTAGTATCTCTTCTGTCGCCGATGTGAGTTTGGTTGTACCTTTACGGGAACGAATATTCGATTCCGGGCCGGTTCGCGGATCACTTTGAGGCATCGAATGCTGTTTCAGTTAAAATTCTACACGAGTGGTCACTTTGCTGAATCACTACTAGTGAGGATAGTAAAAGAATCAAGGCTTCTTCCTCCTCTCTCCTCCGTCACCCGTAACGGGCAGGGGAGCCAAGCCCTCACTGGTCCGACCCGTCTCTCCTGGGATGCGGATCCAACTGATTCTAAACTGCCAGCGATTTGAAAATCACGGCAACCCTTAAAATCACCCTGGTTGAACGCATTTCTGTTTGTTCCGACCTCGTCGGCCGCTTGACCCACTTTCCAGCACCGGTAACACGATATGGCCCTTTGGTCAGGTACGCCCCAAAACGCGCGAACACACACAGCCAGAGTGCATTTCATTACAGTTATAAATCATAAATTATCAGGCGAAGCCAAATTGCTTAATGCAAAAGCCACATATGATACACTTCAGATGTTTGAGAGTCACAAGACAAACAAAATTGACACACGTTTTATTGTTAAATACAGATTTTGTTACAAAAACATTTATATAAATATCAACTAATACATGTACGCAGTATGAAGTTTTCTTTAAACTCTTACCTAATTTGTATTAGTTAAAGTAATCACTAAGTACATATTTATAACAATTGGTTTCAAAATCTTGATGATTATTTTAACTATATTAACTCCTCTATTAGGATTTCTTAGGTTTAAATCACTTTTTCTATCCATGAACATTAAACTTACGTTTTAATACAGTGGGATCACATTTCGTATCCGGTAAATATAATTATTAAGCTTGAAATTCTTTTATTACCTTTTTATATTAACTGTAATGAGAGAAGGAGGTCAGCCAACACATTTCCACGAGCCGCACATTAAATGTTAAAGAGCCGCATGTTCCCCGCGAGCTGCGGTTTGGCCACCCTTGTTATATGTCATAACTGTCAGGATATCTACTATTGTAAAACAATTGGCAGTTTTTTGCCGGTGGATTTCTAAACACGGAGACGGCGAATGTGCAGGAAGGGAATTCTATTTTTGATATTCAGCTTGTGAACTGGAACACGCGGTAATGTTAAAGGCTGCATTGAGATTTGTGATTTCTTCTCTGCTATTAGCAAAGATAAAATACCCTCAATAAACAGTAGGTTTTCATTGTTGTTTTTTTTAGATTGGCCATATAGAAGTTGGCAAATGTAAGACCAAGTGGTGATCTCATGGCAATACAATAAGTCTGTAGTTATAGATGGGCAGTTTCCTGTTTTGAATAATAAAAACATATGATATAACCATATGTCAGGAATGAATATTCATTGTTCTTTTCTTAATTCTTGATAGAGTTGGATTTGTTCATCAACAAAAGAAGTTGTTGGGAAGTCGTTGTTTATAAGTACTTGTTTAATGCTATTAAATTCTTTATAAAATAATGTCGATAAGAAGAAAATTAGATGAGCTGTGTTTCTTCAGTTTTTACGTTGGCCATGTGTGTACGTATCACGCGTACAGGCCGCACCAATAGAGCTAGAAAGCTGAAGATATTTACTCCTTATGATGTCTAGAAAAAACTTTTAAAAAATTCCACCTCATAATAGATTTCTTTTAGTGTGTGTGTGTAGGGGGGTAGGTCAATTTGCAATGTAAGTTTATGCTAAATTGATCCCTTTTTACTGTCCGCCAGCAGTCACGATTGTATTTTTTTGTTGAAAATTCAGACATTTTTTTAGCGATCACCGTCCAACAAAAGTCAAGAGAAGTAACATATTCATTGATCATTCCCTTTTCAAGTTTTTAATTGATCACCCCCAACACGTCATGTTGCCGAAAGACGTTGGTCACGTGGCGGTTTCTATTGAATGACTAACCAGACTTGTATGATTGGTAGCTTTTATCTGTGAGGACATTCGATATTGTAATAAAGTTGGCAGGTGCTTTTGCAAGTGAGTTTTTCTGTAATTTTGTCAATAGTGTCAGAAACAAATGTAAACAATTGTGTAAACAATGTCGCAGGTTTTGAACAGAGTCTGTCCTTGTTTTTTAAAATAATGACGTCATTTATACATTTAACCGGCGTAAACTCGCTATTTTTGTATGAACGATGTAAACTATTTTTGACATAACGCAAACTACAGCGACAGTTTGGTACATTTAGAACTCTGTTCCATATATCTCTTTCGTAGTTTCAGTGGCAAAGTTATCATTGCGATACTGAAAGGTTTACTGCTTTCATTTGTTCTATAATTGACTTATATAACCAATACTAATCCTGAACACTAATTTATATCTGTAAAGAAAAAAGTATTGTGTTTTTCGCAAAATATTGGAAAAAAGGGAAAAGGGACTAGCCTTCTTGGCAAGGGCAATGTTTTAACGCGAGCAGGATCGTGCTGACTCAAAGTATGAGAGAAAAAACAACAATGCAACAGTTTCGGGGTTCGATACAATCCGATCTTTATTAACGGAAAAGAGAAGAGAAAATGAGAGATAATAGATGTATTGGAGGAAGAGAGGGGTTGCGAAAAGGTGGGGATTTCGCGTGGAGAAAAACTCACCAATTATTCGAGTTAGTTCATGATGTATGTTCATAGCAATGCAGATACTGGAGAGTGCGCTGCTTCTTCGATGGAGATAGAGTCCTCATGTAGCAGGAAAGTTCATCGTTCTCCCAAGTTCCGAGTGCCAAGAAGTCTTGAAGAGAAGTGTGTGTTGGGTATATTTTCCCATTTGCCCAGAAGCAAATTACTTACAAAAGCACTCTGTATTGTAAGTAAAGTGTCCATAGTAGGCGGCTTCTGGCAATAAAAATAAATGATGGCGAAAAGTGAAATTGTTGGTCTGTTTGCTGGCAGCTTGGCACAAAAGGGTTGTAGAATCAATAGGAGAGTTTGTAGATAGAAAGATTACTGCTAGCTAGCTGCTAGCGGTTTATCCCAAAAGGGGGCCAGCCCATTTCGAAGCAGGTCTTGTCCTCAAGGCTGCTGAATCAGAAAGAGTGGGAAAGTGCGCGGCCCTTTTTTAGGGGCTTCTCATTGGTTGAATTTCAACCAATGGCAAAGTGTTCAATTTTAACCCCTTTAATTTATTTTGAGGTAGGAAGGAAATTTGTGGAAAGGGAGACATAATAACATTTCTAATATATCTTTTGTAGTTAAATTTAATAAAATACAGTTTTCTGCTTTCATTTGTGCCGTAATTGACTTATATCCTTTGCATTGAAATGTATAGGTTCCTAATGTTCAAAAATACAGTTTTAAATGGTCGAAATAGTTTACACTGTTTCAATATATTAAGTGTACATAGTGATCTAATTTACGCCGCTTCAATGTGTGATTAGAATAATGACCCGGTTTCATTCACATCTCATCGCTCTAATAACGCAGTCGAGCCAGATAATGATTTGGTGAAAGTGTTGCTGTCAGAGTCGATTTAAACATCGAGGAAATGAAGTCTATTTTGAACAGGTCTGGTTAGTTGCTCAATAGAAACCGTCGTGTGACCAACGTCTTTTGGCAAGCATGCCGTGTTGGGGGTGATCAATTACAAAATTGGAAAAAGTGGGTGATCAATGAATAAGTTACTTATTTCACCTTTTGTTGGGCAGTGATCACTAAAAAAGTCTGAATTCTCAGAAAACAAGCGTGAATGCTACTGGACACAAATTAAGGGATCAATTTAGCATAAACTTACATTTCAAATTGAACCCTTTTGTCGGAACACTAAAAAGTCCGAATTTAAAAAACAAATAAAAAAACAAGCGTGAACGCTGCCGGACACAAACTAAGAAACAAATTTAACATAAACGTACATTGTAAATTGACACCACCTAAAAACCTTTTTGGTTTTTTTTCTAGACATGATGATTAAATGACCCACTTAAAAACTGAAGAAACCTATGTTGACAGTTTTGGTTGATGGTTGTGAATTGAAGCATGGAGACTTTGCCGCCTCTGGATTTGGATCTTGTGTCGACCCCCATCTCAATGATTTGATGCAAGCAGAGCCGGTCTCAGGTACCGGCAACACGGGAAGTTACCTAGAGCGCCAGTAGGACCTTTCAAATACAAATGGAAACATGGGGAAATAAAAAGATTAAACAGAATAAAAACAGTCTAAATAAGAGAATTTCCTGATGTGAAGTCAGATTTTTAGAAATATATGACTGTTAAATACTTTCTGTTGTAGTGAAACTAAGAGAAACAATTGCCAAAGGAAATTCTCATGACCTACGACAAACACAGTCAGGCTTAGCTAGTTGGGTGAGATAGAGTGTTCACAATAGCTGGGACCTAGGAGGGAAGATAAGTTCGGTTGAGGCGAGGTCGCAAGTAAATAAATTAATAAATAAGATAATACTATACTTTGAATGGCATCGAAATTCAGCTTGCCCGGGGCGCCAGGAACCCTAGGGCC